>RZIQ01000039.1:132272-220629 GCA_003992365.1 Aureobasidium sp. P6 | reverse complement strand
GGGGCGGAGCCTGAGCAACGTTCGTGGAACTATTCACGAGAAAACAAAAAGTCTCCAGGCAATTATGGGAATGGGACAAATGGATAGTGGTGGATAGAGGCGTTCATTTTTGGGGGATTCTTATGCGATAGGAAATCAAAAAAAAAAGAATCAAAAGAGAAAAAAAAAAGCCAGCAAATCATCGCATCTCTCTCCTCCTTTATTATTTCTGATCCATCCATCTGGACTTGCCGTTCCGCTGTTGCATAAACTGTCAAGTAGTTTTCCAGTTTCATTGGGCCAGAATCTCAAATCCTCAGTCCAAAGCCCACGCATGCCACGGGGTGGATGAAACATCCCATCAAACCATCGACAATCTCGATTCACATCGCAAACATCCAACACCCACAAAAAGAAAGAGAGAAAAGAAACAAAATGGCAGTAAAACCGATCTTAGCCTCGACTCTCATCGCCAAGCAAGAAATCGGACTTGAAGACACAGCTAAAACGAGATTACGCGTGGGATGTGGTTGTGCTGGGGTTGATGGAGCGTTGGATGGTGGATTGGTGTACGGACAAGACGCACTGTACAACATCAGTGGTCCAACGGGGAGTCAAGCTGCTGAAACGGTATGTGAAGACCTTTTTCATCATCGTATTTCTGTTCTTTTGTTCTTCACTTTCTTTTTGGGTGCAAAAGGCTCGCAGGGGGAGATAGGGTGAGGTGTATTGGAACAGGGTCACCCGTTTCTCTCGGACAGATCCTTTTTTTCCTATACCTCCATGACAAGATGGGGGCTGACTTTTTGGTTTCTTTTGAATGGATGGTAGATGTCACTGCAATTTCTCATCACACATGTCCTCTCTTCAGCCGCCAACACAGCCATTCTGATCGACGCGACTGGGAATTTTGACGTCTTGAAGCTGTATCGTCTGATGCTGACTCGATTGTCAACGACTGGCGGTGATCATGAAGCCAACGTCACACGAGCCACGACTACTCTGGACAGAATCAAGATCATGCGGGTCTTCGACTACGAAGGCGTGATAGAAGGACTGGACGAAGCAGTCGATGATCTGGAAGGGAAAACCGCGTTCAAGAGTACCATCAGAGACAGTCAGGAAGATGAAGACGAGATGCTGGAATTGAGTTTTGGAGAGGATGAAAAGGTTGAGAGACGACAGGCAAAGGCAGGTATGATTCTGGTTAACAATCTGAGTCAAGTGCTGAGTCTGACGCTCAAGAATGATTATGCTCAAGGTGTGTTGCTTTTTCAAGAAGAAAAGATCAGAGACTGATGTGAAGACAGGACAAGCCACCATCACAAATCTAGTACACAGGTTACGAAACATGGCTACACAGCACAATCTCTGCGTCATCCTGCTGAGTTGGAGCGTGACACATGGAAGTGAGCAGGAGGGAGCATCAGTCTTTGGAGCGATCAAAGCCAGACCAGGATTGGGCAAAACACTGGGCTACCTCGTTGACACACAGATGCTTATCGACGCAATACCGCGAAACGCGCAAGCAAAAGGAACTAGCGACCTCGTCAACGTGATCGAAGTGCTGCACAGCACCGGGAACCACCAAACAGGCAACTTTGGCGTCTTCGACATGACGGCCGAGGGAGAGATCAAATGCATAGTCTAAGAAAGCGAGAAAAGAAAAACGTGAATTTAAGGGGGAAAAGTGGTATAAAAGTGTATGATGCGTGAATAGTGGCATTTCTTTCTTCAAGGGCCATTGTTGGTCTTGACGTGAGGAAGCAAAGCGGCGGCCTTCAAGTCCTTGGTGTCGAGCGGACCTTCAATCAAGCCCAGACTCCTTATTTGGCCGGCCGAGGGGGCGTCGTCTCTGGGGTTTGCGGCGAGGTGCTTGCGGTATGCGGATTGGAGAGCGTGGACACGAGCGGCCTGTGTGTGGGATATGTGTCAGAGAAGGGAAGTCGTTGTGGGGGTGTGTGTTTGGCGGCATCTGACCTCTTTGCGGTGGTGTAGGCACTCGTAGTAATCTTCAAGCATGGGGGCGCACTTGGCCTTGCCCGAGCCATCTTCGGAGTTTGTGTTGACGACGTAGCAGGCGAGCATCTCCTGCCAGAAAGGAAAGCAGCGGCCGGGGCCTGTTGTTTGGATGGGTGAGTCTTGATGCCCTCTTTCAGCGGCAATTGGGTTGAGGAAAAGTCACCTCCGGTTAAGCCGTAGCCAGACGACATGTTTGTGAGACTGTGAGAATGAGGAAGTGGGAAAGACTGAGGGAATCGCGCCTTCTTGGTATGCCTTCGCGGTGCTCAGCTGCCTTTGGAGGGTCGGTGGTTGCGCTGACCAACTGCGACCAGCGGAGCGGAACCTTCTTGGCGCGTCCCCCCGCATCCACCCATCATTCATCATTCATCATTCATCATCGGCAAGATTCGAGTCCTTGTCCCATCCCACTAGTCCACAATGTCGCCATCGGCCAGCCCGCACGCAGACACCAACCAATACGCGTCCTACAACTACCACGAGATACCCTACTCCGAACACTTTGAAAACGCACTCCACCACATCCTCGAGTCCGCGCCCCGCTCCCGAGATGGCATCACAATCCTCCCAAACCACTCGACCGAGCAGCCAAAACAAGGCGTTTCCGTCCGCGCAAAAGATGTAGATCACGCTTCACTGCCCCAGATTGATTTACACCATCTGCCGTTATCAATACACGACTCTCGCCGCGTTTTTGCATCGCCTGTGCCGGGCATCCGCTTGACCCATCCCGGAGGCTATCTGCAAGGTGGACCTGGTCCCTCGCCAGAAGACCAGAGGCACTTTGCCAACGACTTTGTCGAGAGCAATGGCATTGTTGATGAGCAAGGGTTGAATGTCGCCTTGCAGCAGCATATCGCGCAGAACATGGATCTGGCAAAAGAGCGCATGCGTGCGCGCTACCATGCGCAACAGCAGAACGCGCGTGTGGAAAAGGAGATCAAGACCTTGATGGATCAGAGGGAGATGGAGGTCAAGATTGAGACGCGCATGAAGGAAGATGCGAGAAAACGGAGGGAGAACAGGGAACACAAGAGGAAGCTACCTGCTGTGTGATTGGATGTGCTGCTATCAACAACAAGAACAAGACTACGCTACATTACACTACTTTGGAGGCCCTGAAGCCGAGAAGCGGGATCCCAGTGCGCAGCAAGAGGCTGCTTGACACCACCGACACTGAGCTCAGCGCCATCGCCAGGCTGGCCCACACCGGATCCAAGCGAACGTGCTTTCCTCCACTGCTAATCGCATACAATGCGCCTGCCGCAACCGGAAGGGCAACCAGATTGTACACCAACGCCCACGCAAAGTTGATCTTGACCCGTTGGAACACAACACTCGACAGTTCCAGCAATCGAGCCAAGGCGTGCAGATCAGACGTCACCAACACAAACGATGCCGTGGACAAGGCAACATCAGACCCGGACCCAATCGCGATACTCACGTCTGCCGTCGCCAGAGCTGGAGAATCGTTGATGCCGTCGCCGCACATGGCTACCGTGGCCCTTTGCTTGCGGGATCCGACCATTCCTCGTGATCGTCGTGGCGTAAGCGTCTGTTGCAGGTGTTTGATCTTGTCTGCTTTTTGCTCTGGCAGCACGCCAGCCATGATGTTAGAATCGGGTATACCTACACCAGCTCCGACGCTTTTGGCCGTGACTGCATTATCACCTGAGATCATCCAGACTTCAAGGCCTCTGTTTTGAAGCCACTTGACGATCGTGACCGCCTCGGGCCGCAGCGGATCTGCAATCGCAAAGGCAGCAGTCAGAGAGAAAACTGTCGCCTCTTGCGGGGAGGATGATGAGGTAGAGGAGCATGTCGATAGAAGAGCAATGGACTTGCCCTCTTGTTTCCAACTTTCAATCAAATCCATGCTTTCAGTGCTGATGTGTACGTCAAAGTCTGCCATCAGTGTTTCATTGCCGATGATTGCCGTGACTCGCGCATCCGAGCTCGTGCTGAATGTTCCCTTCAGTCCTTTGCCCGGCAGTTCTCCAACTTCCAAAACTTGCATGACTTTGTCAGACTCCTTGACTTTGGCGTACTCCACAACGGCTTTGGCGATGGGATGACTGCTGTTTTCCTCGAGCATTCTTGCCATCTGCATGGCTTTTGCCTCGAATTCAACATCAAACACCTTGCATCCAGTGACAGCAGGTGCAGTTCCCTGGGTCAACGTGCCAGTCTTGTCAAAAACCACGCAATCGAGCATACTGGCCTCTTGGAACGCTTCTCCACCTCCCTTGACGAGGATGCCATTTTTCGCAGCCAGTCCACCACCCACAAACAACGCCGTAGGAGCAGCAAGACCGATACCACACGGGCAAGCCACCACAAACACGGCAATCGAAAACTGCAGCGACCAGAATGGCCAACCCCCAATTTCCGAATCCAGATAATCGGATGGCAGAGCACCGGAGAGACCGAGTGAGAGCCAGACGATCCAAGTGATGATGCCGATGAGGATGATCAGGGGCACGAAGCGGGAGGTCAAAATGTCTGCTACCCTTTCCACGGGCGCGCGTTTGGTCTGCCCTTCTCGCACCACTTTGATGATTTTGTCCAGCATTGACGTGCCCGAGATGCTGGTCAGACGCATATCGACTGGCGGGCCCGAATTGATGGTTCCAGAAAAAACCTGGTCGCCTGCGTGTTTGACGACAAGTCTTGCCTCTCCCGTCAAACTGGCCTCGTCGAACTTGGTCTCGCCGTCCAGAATGATGCCGTCGAAAGGCGGGGAGCTGCCATGGAGAACTCTGACCACATCGCCGACTTCCAAAAGTTCGGTGGCGACGGTGTCTACAGAAGGTGTCGATGAGGAGACATCAGGAGCAAAGACCAAGAGTGCAGTCTCAGGTCTCAGAGACCCTAGAGCAGCAACCGCATCTCCGGTTTTTGCTTTACTCCAAGCCTCTAGTCCCCTACCACCAAGTAAGAACAAAGTAAGGAAAACCACAGAATCAAAGTAATATGCTTGCGCATGTCCCATGGTTGCCTTGCCGCTCGAAGCATTGATGGCGAGAGCAGCAATAGACGCGAAGTACGCAATCGACGTTCCCAGACTGATCAACATGTTCATATTGCCGAATCGGAATAATCGATGGCTGAGTGGGGTACGTGAAGACGGCTTCCACATCAGATGGATGCCGTGCAGACTACGGATGTGGAAGAGGTCGGCGGCGAAAAAGTAGACGATGGTTCCCATGATAAACAGAGCCCAATCTGCTCTGCTGACTGTACCGGCCCATATAGGTTGCATGAGATACTTCCTAGTCGTGTTTTCCGATTTGACGAGTGTCATGTACACGATGCCGATGATGAAGGTTGGGACTGCGGTCAGCAGAGACAGCACAAAACGGAGCAGAATCTTCCTGCGTTCGGCTGCGTGTATCTCTCTTGATCTCTGTTCGATGGTTGGAGGACTGAAGACCGAGGCTTGTATCTCGTTGTTGGTAGCATTTATAGTGTCGATAACATGTCGGATCGTAAGGGTTGGCGGCTGCGGTCGATAGCTGACTCTGAGTAGCGGATTTTCCATGCTGCACTCTTCCTCGATCTGTACCTGATCGCCAAAGATGTCGAAGAGATTCTGTATGATTCGCGGTGGACAATGATGACAGTACATTCCTGCAACCTTGAGAACGACTTTCCGCTCGAGAACTTGGTCCTGTGATGTATGGATAGCGCAAAGCTCTTCTACCGAAGCGTCGAAGCCCAGTTCTTCCACAATCTCGACTATGTCCTTGTGCTTCTCCTTGGATCCTGTATAAGTCACTGTCGCGCTGTTGGAGATGAGATTGACCTGAGCACTCGCGATCCACTGCGGTTGCTCAAGTCCAGCAGTCAATGATCGTACGCAAGCAGCGCAAGTCATGCCCACGACTGACAACGTTGCTTTCCACATCTGCTCGTGCTCCTGCTTGCTACCCAGCTCTTGAAGTTCATTCAGAGTAACATCGTAGCCGGCATCCTCAATCGAGTCGAGGATAAATCTGTCATTGCCTTTACCCAAGAACGTGACCGTGGCTGAATTGCTGAGCAGATTGACGTCGACGTTTTGTGCAAAGGTGTGTTGAGATATGGCTTGAGAGACGTTAGTGACACAAGCACTGCATGTCATGCCCTCGATCGAGAAAGTGGCACGGAACAGATCAGGCGCAGAAGAAACCACAGAGCTCAAATTCTCCGCGCTCTTGATAGCTTCACCCTCTGTAGACACAGAAACTCCTCTCTCGACATCGTACGCATCAGCATACGAGAGCGGTTTCTCCATCAAAGCTTCCGAAGAACCAAGACTGCGAAGCTCCTTGAGACATTGAGCGCACTGGTCAACATGTCTCTTTCTCTTTCTGCTGTTCTCCTCTTCAGCGTCTTTGTCCTTCCATGCAGTCTTCCATCGCTGAACAGCTTGTTCTAAGCCCCAGTCCTCGTTGATGCCAGCATCCTCGGGTTGACGAGATTCAAATGCAGGCTCCCGATTAGCTTGTACAACACTGTACACTTCAAAGCCTGCTTTTTCCAAGCTCGAAGTGATGGCGGTGAGGGTTGTGCTAGAAGCATGGCGAACGGTGACCGAATGGTGGATTATGGAATGTGATATCGATGATGGTTGGATGTTCAGGTCTTCGAGACAGAACTGAATGCTCGTGATACACGAAGGGCAGTGTAGATTGGATATGAAGAATGTGCTTGTTGTTGTCACCTCTGCGCTCGTCCGTGATGTCTCCATCGTTGTGCTCAAACAGAGGCAAAACTAGAATTTTGAAGAGTGGAAAGAATCTGCTGGAATTTCTTGCTACTCGCGACGGTGGTCCTACCTTATTAAATACTTATGATACGATGACCTTTTGCCATGTCATGGTAAAAGCACAAAACGCGCAGAGACAGAGCCGCACAAGCAGCGCAACGCACAAAAGACGCAAGTTCCCTCATTGGGACAAGTCTCGGGAATAACGGCCGAGCAGTGGCGATATGCCACCCTGATCACTTCTACTGCTCAAGTGTCGTAATTCTATGATCATGTGATTGAATCAACTTACAAAAAGACAATAGCAAGATAATCACGAAGGAGACTGTTCTATATTACATACTCTAGACAAGAATGACACAAGAAAACATAAATCCTCTATACCTCTATTTCACTATCAGATTCGGCATCAAACACATTGCTCCATCGTAGCAATTCAGCAGGGATATCTCGACCAACCAATGGAGCTTCTCTCAGCTTCCAGTTGACGAATGTGCCTGTGAATGCTAACACGGCCAACAATGCCCACAGTGTCGCATTGATCGCGACCACCGAATATGCATCAGAAAGGTAGTAGCTCAGTCCACTGACACCAACAGCCAGCGCCTTGAAAAGGCTCGATATTCCAAGCAAGCCTATGCTGGTGCCAGCACAAGCTGCATTTGGCGCCGCAGAAAAAGCAAGCAGAATGGCAAGCACATGTGCTAATTCTGCAAAGAGCTCCTTGGCCACTACAGCCATAGTGCTGAATACGGCCCAGGATGTCGGTGGAGCTTCAGATACTGTTGCCAGCATGGCGAAAAATGGTATCAAGACGTAGATACCGGGAAAGGCGACTGAGATCTGGCGGTAGGTCGACAATACGTCCATCTGGACTGAGAAACGAGGCAGGGCGTAAAACACCATGGCAGCAGCAACTGCTTTGACGATCGTGATGATCATGTTCAACAGGCCACAAGGCAGACCCATTCCAGCATTGGCAGGTGAGTCGGCTAGATGAGGTAGGAGTACCTCAAAGGTGGACGAGTGTAGCGACAGAATGGAGAAAGAGACCAGCAGGGCCACAAACGAGGGTGCTTGTAAGAAGTCGTCGATGCAAATGCTCGAGGGCTGTTCATCAATATCTACAACCGATACTGACAACAATGCTTCGCGGTCCTCTGACTTGTGCTCAAACAAGGTGGCTTCTTCGCTTATGAGGCTGCGACCTGAGCTGACCAACGTCTATGATGATGTGAGCACGTGAGACAGTAGAAGGATTTTTTGTACTCACCTCTCGCAGAAAGAAAAATTCGATAAGAAATATGACAAGGATGATGCTAGCACATGCGATCTGACCGTTCAAGGCGGGCCACTGCAGCCAGATCCTAGCTGGCGCATGTTCGCCAACCTTTCTGACAAGCGACTGCAAGAGCGGTCCAACACCTCCACAGACAGAAATAAGAGGCAAGCGTGAAACAGTGCGTAGAGTTGCGGCAGACGGCATGCTCAAGTCAGCAAGCATTGCGAGGGCTGAAGTAAACATGGCAGACCCCATACATCCAGCCAAAAACCGTAGTGTAACCCAGCCAGGAAGAGCAGTAGCAAAGCCCATGAAAACGCAACAGACTAGAGTGCCGATGAGGCCGGAAAGCGCAATCTTTCTGCGTCCACATCTGTCTGCCGCATATCCCCAAAAGATACTGCAAGTGCTGCCGAAGAAGTAAGCACATTCAAGCAAGCTCCGCACATAGGCATCGCTGTAATCCGAACAAGCAGATGAGGAAGACACAAGCAGCGGGATTTGTGCCGACAACGAAGCCGCCATGATAGCCTCCGCGAGAAGAAGACAATAGACCAGAGTCCTTTGGCGAGAGTTAGCCGGTCTCAAGGGCAGATTGTCGCCTTTCATAGGCCAATCTCTCTTTTCGTCAGAAAGAGTTTTGCCGGCATTTGATACGGACGACTGCGCCCTATTGTGAGAAACGAACATGTCGGAGAGACAGAAATACGAATGAAAGACAACTGAATAGAGCAACGATAGTGTATGTAACGATTGACAAGGTTTGGTAAAGAACGTATCAAGACGATCGTGGACCAGCCACAGATTGTGAACAAAGGAATGAACAGGCAAAGATGAAAAGGGAGTGGTAGAGTGCTTCGCAGTTGAAGAAAGAGGAAGCAAAGGTTGTCGCGAAAGTGCCTCTCATGCTGATACGACGGCGCGTACCAAGTAGTGGGGTCGACAGAAGCGTACCAGAGCGACTCGAGAAAGTAGCTATTTATAACTAACTCTAGCAAGATGAATTGGTCGACGGCGAGACATGTGATTGAAAAGCACGATTCATTGTGCTGTTCGACAAAAGGCCTGTTGAACTGACCATGTCACTGTCGAGGCTGCTTTGCAGATGAGTTGATCGACTCGGTACTCGATGGCAAGCATGTTTGACGAGTGCCACCACTACAGAGAGTTGCACATTCGACAGCCCTCGGTCGTAGCTTCCGATCTATTGAATTGTTTTGATTACTGTAGCCGAGATGGATGGATGCGTAATCTCTTTGTTTGCATGGTCGGTTGTCAGTCTTGTACGATCACAAAGGCGTGTCTCGAAACAGGGCGTCATGACGGTTGCTGTTGGCCGCAAGCGAATGCATCATCGCCAAAGCCACTCCAAACCCAATGCCACTACCACCAACTACAAGCCTCGAAAATACACCAAGTAGGTAGAGGGAACCAGGGCTTGGAAGATGGATTCTTGTTCTGATGCCGCCAGCCGTCATCGCAGAAGACGCTGATGTCTGGGACCAAGAGACAGCAGACATGTCCTCGTCGCCCTCGTCAGCCAACCCGAACCGCAATCGCCAACTTCTAAGAGACCTGAACCGATTTGATCGCCGGCGAGAAGCAGAAGCCACCGATCGTACAACGGAAGAAGAGACTAGGAGACAAAGACTGCACAGGGTTCTCGCACGCTTGAGCCGGCTAGAGGACTCGAGGGCGTCGTACGGCGTGCCGCCGACACAGCAGCAGTCCTTGTATGACTGGGCTCCTACGAACGAAGGTCAAGATGCTTCGGATCTATCTGCCTCGCGTCGACGTGCCTTGTATCGTCGTCACGACCTGAGAAGCACCGCCATTGTGCAGAACGCCCGCACAAGCGCTCGTTCGCCCAGTGCCGTCCAGCGAAACGACCAAGACACAGCCGATGCCCAAGACGCCCGAAGCGCATATCGTCGGACCTACCTGGCTGACAGTCCAGCATACGACTCGACATCATCCACTTCACCCTCACGCCCGTCGCTCTTGCTCGAGTCTGCTATCAAATACCTTGATGATGTGCGAGAGTGCTCGTCATACGACGAGTCTCTTTGCTCGGCCTTGGAGCATGGTCTATTCGCTCCAGAGTGCTATGATGATCTAATCATAAATACTGGCACTTGTATAAACCCACAACCTTGTTCATGGCTCGCTCCAGGCGCTACATTTCGGGGTACCCAGCATACCACAACCTCCGTGAAGACCTCTGCATCTCGCTCGCCTCCTGCTTCTGATAGCACCCGTCCGTGGCTAGGCCACGTCCCGAATACTTATTCTCGATCCGCCTCTTCCTCCCTGTCTGGAAATCCTTTTACCTACTTGTCATTACCACCTCGGGAAGTTCAAGATCGTTGGCCCGTAAAGGTAACAGTCCAAGCAGTTGACCTCGATAAGATGACCATGGCTGGTACCATGGAAGCATTCGATGTTCCTAATACAACATGCATGCCCACAGAAGCGTGCACCTCCGGAGTCCCCATCACGACATACCTGGAAGGACAGATCATCGATCTGAATGCACACACTTTTCTCACGCCCTCTGGTCTACCAAATTCTGGAGGCATTACATATCCGCCCACTTCAGCCTTGACAGATGCAGCTTACTGGCGGAATTTACCACCCTTCGGCAGTATGAAGTCAGACCAGGAGGTGGCACATGCAATGCTTAGCAGGACGCAGATGGAAGGAATCATGTCGGAATGGATCTTCATGCGCTGGAAAGAGCGCTGTTTCATACACTCCGAGTCGGATCCATGTCACAGGCACGCCGAGCATACAACAGGCTTAGGAGAAGGCGATGATAATGATCTGAATCATGGCCTGACCATTAGTGGGTTTTACTACGTTAGTCTGAGACGGAGTGATGGGAGTATCGACGGACTCTACTTTGACACAAAAACGAGTCCGTATCAACATTTAAGACTGGCTGCGAAGATTGGTGGGACACTCGGGTCATGGCAGTTCAAGTGAGGCATGTAATGATGAGACGAATGAATGAGACGAATAATAATAGTCGTTGACAAAGCATGATCCATAATTCACCAATAAGCGCTGTATAGCCATCAAGCAGTGCAACCATTTTCAAATCACACAACATGCAGAGTAAAAACCGGAAGATACGAGCGTTCAAGCAAGAACGGCACTAGAACAACAACCAAGACATGAGAAGGGGACAGTCACAGGTACGATTCACAGCGATATGACAGGGCGAATGATTTGTTTTCGGGGAGTTTTCCTCATTCCATTTTGTTTTTGGTATGAACTTGCATGCCATTTGCCAATTCCCAACGCACAGCGACACCTTTTGCCCGACCCTTCCACGCTGAAACAGCATTTTCACACCGACGGACGTGATTGGAAAAATTTGTTCGAGAAGCTCAGTGCGCGCAGAGTTGTGGTAGAAGGGGAAAAGGAGAACCGCAGGCCGTAAAGCGCAATGAAGCGTTTACTGCTCGGTCTGGAAGTAGTTGAGGAGGATGGAGCGCTCCTGCGACTCCTCACCCCAGTCCTTGACGACGACGCAAGAGCAGTTGACGACCTTGCGGGCGTTGCCCTCACGGTCAATCTGGCCTGTTGTGGTATATCAGCATGCTGCATCCGCCTTTTCGCACTGCACAGGGAAGAAAAAAAAACTTACAGAGACCGGCCCACTCGCCGAGCTGCTTGCCATCGGGGACCTTGATGAGAGGGATCTTGTGCTCGCCGCAGAGAGCGACAATGAGCTTCTTGTAGGCCTCCTCCTCGCAAGCCTCGTTGAGCACGCACATGTGGGCCTGGCGGCGGTCGAGGGCCTTGGAAGCCTCACGGAGACCGCGGGCGAGACCGTCGTGGATCAAGGAGATCTTGAGGACACCCTTGAGGGCGTCAAGGACGGACATGGAACCGGACTGGTTGCTGTCGTCGGCACCGACTTCGACCTCCTCGGCGGCGGCGACGGGGCTGGTGGGCTCTTCTACATCCGACTGTGAAAAGAAAAGCGCATGTTAGCTTTTTCTTGTGGGTTTGCGAACGAGTGTCCACGGATGCTTGTTCTTCTTGTTGTTGAGCAAGTCCGCTTCCTTCAATCGATGCTGCATACCATTTTGAAAAGATATAACGACGCTGTCGGGTGATCCTCGAAGAGTCGGTTATGTGTGGGTTGTAAGGTGGGAATATCGTTCGAACTTTGCGATTGATGGAGCGTCGTTGCGATTTTCGGTGGTGCGTCGCCAAGAGTTTCAATATGGTCTGTGCTTGTGCGCTTCACCTCTCAGTGAGGACGACAAGACAACTGCAATCCAGTTACTTCAAGTTGACTCGGCTTGATCCATGACTCAATCATGAGAAATAGAGAATAGAAGCGGCCGCTGACTGCGAAAGAACGCAAGGTGGACGAGCTGGCACTTGTAGGGCAATGAGCTCTCATCAGATGGCATTTCACAGCATAATTGTAGTAGACGTGATTGAATTCATAAGAGCGACGGAGACCCTCCATAGTACTAACAGTAAACATCTCACTACGCTCTGAAGGGAAGACATAAAACGCCGACTCGCTTGCTAGTACGCTAGGAAACAGGAAGATGTCGAAGTGTGAGAAAAAAAAAAACTGAAAAGAAAGTAAAAAAATCAGACATTCCCTCCTAGGAATCCACAAAAGAAAGCAGAGAAAAGAAATCGAAAGAGCGATTTGCATCTTGCTTGTATTGACAAATATGCGCGCGCGATTGGGTATATGCATGACCAAACTCTACATGACGACACAACATGCGAGCTTCTTCTTCTTTTTGCCGCTGTCCTTCTCATCGATATCTGGCACTCTCTGTACAGTGGGATTCGATGCTTGAGCAGCTGCCGGCTGACCGGTTGGTGACTTTGGTGGTTTGTGAGGCAAGATCGGAGGTGCAATCCTTGGAGTAATCGTGTATCCTCCGTTCGATCCCTTTGCACTCCCTGCTTGGCTTCTGGTATCACTCTTATTGCTGTTGAGTGGCCATGGAGGTTGCGAGCCGTTTGTGCTTGCTTGGTTGGACGGGGGAGTGTTTGACTTCCCAGGTGACTCTGGCGGTGGCAGAGCTCCCATCTTGGCCAGTTCTTCGTCACTCAGAGAATCAAACTTGACCGGGAATGAGTTGTCCGCTTCGTCTTCAGATCCGCCCTGCATAGTACGTTTTGCATGAGTAGGGATTATTTGCTGATCAGGTGGTAGCCTAGGATCGGGTTTGTACATGGTCGCAAGCCAGGGCGCTTCTCCTTCGGGACGGTTGTGTATCGAGGTCGGCCTTGATCTGGTAGAAGCCGATGTAGGCCTTCTGGCAGGGCTGTCTCTGGGCGAATCCGTCGGGTTCCGTGCCTTCGAGGTCGTTCGTGGAACGGTTTTCCTGCCCAATGAGCCAGTGGCCGCCTTGTTCATTGCCTTCGCTCTTGATACTGCAGTCATCGATTGTGTGGTGCGTGCGCTCAACGATGGCGACTCCGTAGTATCGGACGAATCCTGTATGTGGGAGCTGCGAGGTCTTGGCTTCGTTGGAATAGACGACCGCGTGCTTCCTGGATCAGCCATCATGGCCGGATTACCCAAACTACGACTGCGTGTCCTGCTGTTTGCACTGTCTCCTCCCCCAAGAGGGCTACTCATGCTGCGAGGCAGAGGAGAATCTCGTTCTACAACACTTTGTGAAACAGGAGCAGGGCTGGCTCTCGCGACAGGTATGCGGGACAAGGTAGACCTTGGAAGACTTCGACTGTACATGTTGCGGTCCACACGAGGTTCTTCTTGCAACCTCTCCTCATAGTCATCCGAGTCTTGATCTTGATCTGCACCACTTCCACCTTGTTCTTCAGCTGCGGGCATTCTTGGAGTAGCCGTGTCGTCAGGAAAAGTGAGTTGGTTTACATGACGATCGTTTGACTGAATGCGGGCGTTGGCATTGCGACTAGCCGAACGACTTGCTGAGCGGCCGTCAGAGCGACTTTGGCGGCGTTGTGTTGGTCGAGGCACACCGAAGCCTGCAGCAGCCATCTCCTGGCTTTCAATTCTAGCAAGTTTGTCGCGGTGAATCCAGGCTGATCGTTCTGGATCAGGATCGACCGCTGCGTCAGAGTCCACGCGAGGTATGGTGATTGGTGCTGAGGGACGCCCATGCGATGTCGAGGGGCGACGTGCGTGTCCCATGGCGCTTTTTCGTGGGCTCGACGGACGTGATGTACTGCTCCCTTTCCTCACACTTCTGCCACTGTCGCCTGTAATCTGGTCCGTTTGGTACGTGTCGACATCGAGGGAAGCAGCGTGCTGAGAGGGTCGACGAGCGGTGTAGTTCGAGGAGTCGCGAGAAGCGTGGTTGGTGTCGAAGGCATAGGATGGATCAAAAAGGGCATTGTCGGCTAGAGGGAGCTTCTACGGCTCAGAGTCAGTCGAGTTGGAGCGGAGACGCGCTTGTTGCTTGGACTGCACGAGCAGGCTTACCTCATGTGCCATGGGGACCGACTGCTCCCAACGCGGGGCAGGCTGGTATGCAGTCGCCATGCTGCGTGCAGGATTGTTGTTATCTTGTTCGTTGTTACTTTGACAGGTCGCGCAAACGGTTATTGCACAACAGATCCAGCCTGTTCATGACCCTCGGAGCAGTACAGCCAGCGACTGCTTCGACACTTGTCCCACCAAGGCAAGTCTTATGCGACGTGACGTCTTCTGCCCAGATATGCTCGAGAGACCTCGGCGGAGGCGGTAGAGAAGATGGACGGCTGGCTGGGCCTTCAAGTAGATCTGTTTATGGGGGAAACGGTTCCAAACAAGGGGACCGATATGGAAGGAACGGATCGCGATTAAGGAGACTGAGGGGGGATGGCTAGAACGACTTTGCACAAGATGGCCGCCCGAGTTACACAGGTCGTAGGAAAGGCTTCATGTAGTGACGAGACCAGACATGTCAAGACAAGACACAACAGTGTCTCTCTGAAAAAGAAATTGATCAAGACCTTGCTCTGCTTGTTGTCATGGCCATGGCGAGAGGCCGCCCGGCGGGTGCACGGTCGCACGCCATCTCCATCTTGACATCCGAGGGTCTGATCAATGATGAATCTTCTGCCAGCCACCACTTCGAGGTCAGTGTCTGCCTCGATCTTTACATTGCCCTGCCAACACCATGGACGCTATGGTAGTTGCGTCTTCTGCTGAGCCCAGCCATCATCCGGACTGCTGCATGGCCATCTCGCAACCTCTGCTCCACACTTTGAAAAATCTCCTGCCTCGCAGCCCTGCCACTTCTGTGCTGAGCATCGGCAGTGGGACTGGCCTCCTCGAGAGCCTACTTTCTCAATTGCTTGACGACTCGTACGAAATCTGCGGTGTGGAAGTGTCTCCTAATGTCAACAAATATTTGCCAGAACACAAAGTCTTCTTCGTTGGAGGCACATGGGATCTCTGTTCGCAAGCGAGCAAATCCCAAGTCTGGATCTTCACATACCCTCGCGATCCCAGTACCTTGAAGCACATGATCATTCTGGTCTCTCAAAGATTGTGTGGCTCGGTCCCAAGATGGACTGGGAAGATTATGAAAGCATCTTCCAAATTTCGAGGTTCAGCAATCTCACTATCCTGGATGACTGTGGCGCGGCGGCTTATGAAATGGTTGTTGTTGCAGAGCCTCTTATTTCTGCATAGAAGAAGCGAACCCTAGATTGTGGATAAGCCTGTCATCTACCCATTCCAAAGGTAGGCAATTTTTGGCCAATACGATCCTAGCATAGGCCTGAAGCTCGCTATTTCTTTATTAATCCACCTCGGTCTTTCTGGGACCTGTGCCCAGAGATTTTAGAGAAGGCTGGATGAATCGTGGACTCTTGAATTCTCATCAAATGCTCATGTGTAGCTATTGCAAGGCATGATTATCTTCAGCCACACAAAGAGAGCTGGATGCAGAAATCAAGACTGGAATACCCATGCAAACTTTTCACATGATACAGGTCTCAACAACGCTCGCAGCAAGCATGCCCTGACACGTTCTTGACAACACATGGACAGTCTACGCATGCAATATACCAGAGACGTCATGACACTTCGACAGTCGTGAGATCACAATTTTGCCTGATCGCCTGTATAAGAGTACCTGATCGGTTCAATTGACCTTCTGCGATGTGCTTCTACATCCTGTGGACTGCACAAGAACTCACTGTACTTCCACAAAGATTCTTAGCCAAACCTAGTCGCCATGAAGATTGAGCATATACAAGAATGCACCTTCACTCCTCGACACAAACACTTACGAGACGTTTGGGAACATGCCACGTTCCTGATCAAGGTCGCCTACGATCTTGAGTGGGCTGTGACTCGATTCGAGCTGCTGGAGAGCAAGACACCGAATCGCCAGGTCAGGGCTGTCTTGCTGCTTAACATAGGCATAACATACGCGCTCCTAGCAGAGTATCGTCAAGCTGAGAGGGCCTTTCAACAAGCCCTTCCGTTGCACCAATTCATGTCCCCACTAGCTCATTTCTTGCTCGGAGTTGTGCGATTCGAGCTCGCTGAATATGAGCAAGCGCAGATTAGCTTCAAGCTTTGCGCTTGTGTCCTTAATCAGACTGACCACAATCGCGACTACCGTCACCTTGGCCTCGACTTTGTTCTATCACACCGTTTGGTTAAAGAGAATGAGGAGATCGCGGCTTATGAATGGACACTCAAGCAGAAAGGGCGTCATGGATTTCGCATGATAAACAGATTGCCGGCGCCAGCAATATTTGATACCACGATCTTGCACCGCTTATCCGAGGTCTGTTGTGCAGGAACAGCCACATCTCCTGCCAGATCCTCAGTAACGTCGAATACTGTCTACAGCTTGTCTTCAAAAGAGGCTTCGCTCGCAGAAAATGACATTGGCAGCGAGGTCTCAGCACCAATCATTACTCCTGAATCATCAGGCCTTCCTACGATTGCTCGAAAGCCTGTTCCCAAGAAACCCATGGTTCCACGCGCAGCACAACCCGAAACATCAACATCGGAGTTGCGGATGTTGACGCAGTTTTTGAAATATACTGGGCCAGAGAGTTCGGAAATTGGCAAGGCAAACGACATCGCACCGTATCGCGGCTCGTCTGCTAGCCAGACGGATGACACCTTATCAACAAAAGATGGCAATCAACTAGAGGGCAACAGGCTTCTGCGAAAGCTCTCGACTCTCACGCTGAAGAGGTAAGCTCCCCAATCGAACATCCTCCAAGAAGGCTTGACTGACACATGTGGCAGACCAGACTCAATTCGTCAAATGACTCGCAGTGTCTTCAGTACCCCCATGAGCCGTCTGGGATCGACAAATGCAGCACACAGTCGTGCTATGGAAGGAGCAAGAGTGACCCATAGCCCAGGACCACAGCGTCGCCCAACGATCAATACCAACACGCAATACCCAATCAATCCGGCTCGAAGAGCAGTGTTTGGCACGATCACAGAAAGTGACAGAGAGTCAGAAGAAGAGCCACAGAGGATTAGCATGGACTCGCAAATGATCTTCAGTTACGGCAATCTGGTCATGTGAAAGGATTGTCTAGACGGGATTCAGACGAAGCTGGATGGGGAGTTTGTAATTTTTGTTTGCTAGCACGAATGTTGCTTGTACTTTTATCTTGAATATTGAGATACACCTGAAACGTATTGAATCTACTTCATGTGGTTGCGTGTGCTTGTAAACATGGGGTGAGTGTAGACAACAGCACAATATTTATGCACAGTATATCACACAGTAAGTTTTGCACAACGCGCGACTCGTTCTCTCTGCCACCAAACCACATTTATCGCATTTGAACAATGAATCAATGAACATTCGACTTCAAAACAATGCAGCAGTTTTCAGTTGAGCCTGTTCAAAGATTTGCAGGAGCCAACACTAGAATCAAGAAACCGACCGTATGCGCGACAGATCAGAATCCTCATGGCCAGCTTCTGACAACAAACAGGAAATCGCATTCTTCTCTTACGACTCCGACCACAAACTAAAACCTTTGGACAATGAGTCCTTGAGATACTATTATCCGCCATTCTTCAATATCCCCGGCCATCAAGAAAACAGATTTCCGGTTGACTTATCGAAAGGATATGATACGTTTCGGCAACGAGATGACAGCGGCGATGAGCATTTGGACGGCCTGCTAGACACTCTTGTGGAAGCCGAGAAACGAAGTGGAAAGAAGACTGAAGTTGATCTGGTAACATGGAGAGGCATGATGACAAGGGTTTGTGTCCAATGGAATGCTCCTCTATCAAGCCACTATGCTGACCATGCGCTCAGATATTGACGGCCCCATACGAGATGGAGGACGGATTCGAGATGAATGCAACATGTTTTCAAGTACGTATGATAGGCGAAATAGAGGATGTGTAAGAAATTCGCTAATATCTGTCAAAGGGCACCATGTAGGCCATTCTATCGCATACCCACCAGAATAGAGCTAGGCTGATCAAGTCGTGTGTCCCAGATACATCGAAGAGAACCACGATTACAAGGCCGCCTCGAAAGCAGAACAGAAGGCTCGCTTCTCACGAAACCGAGGTCCTCCTCAAGACATGGCTATGTACTGGGGTAGGCGAAAATTCTCCCGTGTACTCGAGTGGTACTGATTGGTCTAGGCTACAAATTCGAGACGCTGTCACTTTTGAACAAGCCATGGGGAGAGACCACAAGAGAAGAGATCGAGGAACGCGAAGACGAAGTAGTCGACAACTATGCTCAGTACTGCAGCATTTGCAGAACAGAGATCGGCGGCGCATCGATGGTCATTGGAGGAGAGGTCGATGGAGGTGAGCATCATCGATACTCTGATTGGGTGCATAGCTAATGTGAAGCAAGTGCTCGGATATAAGCCTGATGATTCACAAGCGCCAGCCAGATGGGTAGAACTCAAGACGTCAAAACAACCTGAACATGAACGCGACAGATGGGTCCTTGACAAGAAGCTTCTCAAGTTCTGGGCCCAGTCTTTCCTGCTAAAGTTCGTTACCCTCGATACTCTTTCCAGAGACTAAGCTAACTAGATCACAGCGTTCCAACGATTGTCATCGGGTTCCGCTCACGCGATGGACGATTGCTAAATATCGAAGAATTAAGCACGCAACAGATCCCATCCAAGATTCAGCAGCAAGGCACATATAAATGGAACGGCAACATCTGCATCAACTTTACCGGCCAATTTCTGGACTTCCTCAAGAACACTGTCGCTGGTGAAGGAGTGTGGAGGATACGGAGGCAAGCGAAGAGCACAGCCATCGAAGTGTTCAGAGTTGAAGAGAAAGGCACTGGCAACATCCTCACCCCAAAATTCATCGACCACAGGAACAGTCTGCTTGCAGGAGAGATTGCTGCCCAATTAACTAGTCGTGATCCGCCATGATAAGATCAAAGACACAAATTTGTATATCACGATCTTTCATCAACATCCGCGTATCATAAAACTTTACTCGAAGCAGGTTCAGAGCACTCCCATCCGCTATACCGACCACTCACCAAGCGTCTGTTTCGTAACTTGCTCACTGCTGCTAAAAGACAGCTTACTAAGGCTAAGTGACTCAACAGGCACCGAGTTGGGGTATAACTTCAAGCTGCTTCCTTGTCTCCTTCTTCTCTTCTTTACCTCTCCCGCATACCTAAAACCCTAATCCTCTGTCGCCCCATTACTATCTTGGTTCACGAACTGGGAAGTGAAGGGGTATATTTCTGGTTCTTGATAGCTTCTCTTCCATATCTGCACCAAATTGTACAATTGTTCTGGCAGCCACAAATCCGCTAGGAGGGATATCACTCTCTCATCAAAGACACACAGCGATGGCTAATGACGGATCGATAGTAATGTGTTCTTGACTAGTCGACGACTCGTGGAAGTCGATGGTACAGTGTGGAGATGTGAAGATGAAAGTAGCATAAACAGAGCACAAAGGAGCACAAAAGAGCATTCCAGAAGTTTCCCCAGACGTGCACCTGATGTCACACGATTGACACTCTTGCAGCAAGTCGGCCAGCATCAAATCAACCAAGTTTGCTTTTTATCCTACCCATCCGTCGCACACTCGATCGCTCTCGCACTGCTAGGTCCAAGTCACCTAATTTTCACACACGCACCTTTCACTTCAAAAAATGGTCGCAGAGACAAAGCTGTACGACTCGCTAGGCATAGCGCCTACCGCGACACCCGACGAGATCAAGAAAGCCTACCGCAAAGCCGCCCTGAAATACCATCCCGACAAGAACAAAGACAACCCACAAGCCTCGGAAAAGTTCAAGGAAGTGTCGCAAGCCTATGAGATTCTTTCCGATGCCGACAAGCGCAAGACGTACGACCAATTCGGCCTCGAGTTCCTGTTAAGAGGTGGTGCTCCCCCACCAGATGGTGCCGGCGGTGCTGGAGGCTTCGGTGGCATGCCTGGTGGTATGCCAGGTGGCTTTGGAGGGTTCCCTGGAGCAGGAGGTCCAGGAGGTGCCAAGTTCAGTTTCTCGAGTGGTGGCCCCGGAGGCTTCGCGTTCAGTGATCCTGACAGCATCTTCTCCGAGTTCCTCAGGAATGGCGCCGGCGGAGGCATGGGCGGTGGCATGGGAGGTGATGACGACTTCTTCAGCTCGTTCGGCGGCGGCGGCGGTTTTGGAAGCCCATTCGGCGGACGTCCAGGAGCAGGTGGCAGAGCCCGTTCTGGCATGAACGGCGGCATGCCCAGACGTCAGCAAACTCCAGAGGTCACTGTTGTCGAGAAGCCGCTACCTGTCAGTCTGGAAGACTTGTTCGCTGGCTGCACCAAGAAGATGAAGATCAAGAGAAAGACATTCGACGAGCAGACTGGCAAGCAGTCTGTTCAAGACCGCATCCTTGAAGTCCCGATTAAGAAGGGTCTTAAGCCTGGAAGCAAGATCAAGTTTGCTGGAGTTGGAGACCAGGTCGAGGGAGGTGTTCAAGACTTGCATTTTGTTATTGAAGAGGTAAGTTTTTCCTTACAATCACAACCGACACAATCGATACTGACGTTCTTTGCAGAAGGAACATCCCCTATACAAACGCGAAGGCGACGATCTTGTCCACAACGTCGAAATCACCCTGAAAGAAGCCTTGACCGGCTGGTCCAGAAACGTCAAAACCATCGACGGCAAGCAAATCGGCGTTGGCTCTGGCGGTCCCACACCACCAACCTACAAAGACCGCTACCCAGGTCTCGGCATGCCCAAGAGCAAGAAACCGGACGAACGAGGCGACTTTGTCGTAGGCGTCAAGATTCAATTCCCTGCCAGCCTGACACCTGCACAAAAGAACCAGCTCAAGGACATTTTGTGAGCGAAGAATTGATTGAAGTTTAGCGACGGCGTTTTTCTTTTTCTTTTATTTTCCTTTTTCGGGAGAGTTCTTTTTCTTGTTAATCCTGAGAGCGACCTCTTCACTTTCTTATTGAGCAGAAGCAGAAATATTCTTTGGGCGGTTGGCTCAAGAGCACGAGAGCATGAAAGGTGTATTAGAACCAATGACTTAATGAAATTATGCACAATTTATGCACGCTATCTCATCCTTATCTTCCCACGTCCAGTCACCAACCTTTGAATATCAATTGATCAAAACCTGACCAACACGGTATTAGTTGACCATCATGCATATTGTTCCCGTGCTAAACTAAGGGATATTCCAAGCCTCGATCTCATTTAAGTCAAACGGATATCCCACGTGGAGCCAGGAAAAGGACGGCCACAAATCCAAGAATACTCTCAAGAAGGCCAAAAGACCTCAAAATTCTACAGAGGCACGAACGAAAACCAATTGTCATCTGCAGACCAGACGAAAGAATCAGACCAACAATGGCGACACCAGCATCACCACCACCACCACCACCATCCCTCCACTTCCTCCTCCTCCTCTCGGACTCTGCTCTCCCCCTCGGCTCCTTCGCCTTCTCCTCAGGCCTAGAATCCTACCTCTCACACCACAAACCCCCTTTTTCCTCTTCTTTCCCCGCTCTAGATTTTGACCTCTTCCTCAACCTCTCAATCCGGAATCTAGCGTCCACCTCTCTCCCATTCGTGCTTTGCGCCTTTTCCACACCCGACAAGCTCAGGGAATTGGACAATGACATTGATGCCGCCACGGCGTGCACGGTCGCCAGACGCGCAAGTGTGGCCCAAGGTAAAGCGTTACTCGGGCTTTGGGAAAGGAGTTTTTGCGCTTCTGCTGGTGCGTCATCGTCGTCGTCGGCGACAGGAGCGGGAGCCGCGACATCTCTGCTCTCGTCTTTCGCGGCCGATTTCAAAGTCTCGAAACCGGATGCGTTTGGGCTGAAACTGAATGCTCATTTTGCGCCTTTGTTTGGGGTCTTGTGTAAGGTGTTGGGCATGTCGAGTGAGGAGACTGCGTATTTGTTCTTGTGTAATCATGCAAAGAGTGTGTTGAGTGCGGCGGTGAGGGCGGGTGTTATGGGACCGTATCTTTCGCATGGGTTTTTGGCGTCGGACAAATTGCAGAGGGTTATCAGGGGTTGTGTCGATGCTGAGAGGGGGACGAGGGTGGAGGATGCTGGTTTGAGTGTTCCCGTTATGGATTTGTGGGTGGGAAGGCATGAGTTGTTGTATTCGAGGATATTCAATTCTTAGAACGAATCAAGAAAGACAAATGGCTACTTTGCAAGGCAAGTGACCACGTTGCGAGCAAAAAGAATGGTGAATCAATGATTTTTCATTCGTGGGACTCTACCCAACTAGTCGAAGAGACAATCTCTAATGATGAGACAGACCGGGCAGGTGAGGACGGAGGCGTGGATTCCTAGTCTTTAAAATCGATCAGGTCGACTTCTTCGGCGGAGCCCTTGATACCTGTCATCGTATCGTCACTGACTGTCTTTGAAGTCTGAGAGGAACCGTCGTTGCCGAACCTGTGTATTGAGGGCGGCTCATGCGCCTTCTCGATCATCTCGACACCTCCAGAAACTCCCTCTATGGTCTGAACGTCCTCATGATCGAGCCGGATTTCGTGAGCAGGGGGACTATCACTGCCGCCGCCTCCCATAGCGACGTCTTTGTTGTCACTCATGTTGATCGGTATCTGGCCGTATTCGACACCTTCATCATATGCAGGTGGTTCGTAGCCAGGCGGATCTTCATCGTTGCCATAGTTGGCCATTGTACTATCTGCGGATCCGCGACGATGCTGTGGTCCATCGTATGCTGGGTATACGTTTACATTGCCGGAGCCATCCAACTGCAACTCTGCATTAAAGTTTTCGTCGTCGTGTTCAATAAATTCTTGGAGAGCTGGTGTGAGCTCGATGTGGTGAAGGGGAGAGATGGCTTCATCACTCGCGTATACTAGTAAAGCCTGGTTATGCTCGAGCTCCACCGCACGGATAACATCGTCTTGTGTGGATTTTGTTTTGATGACCTTCGTGAGATTTGACAAGGTGTCAAATTCGATACGCCACCACTGCATACCTTCGGGAGCATCTTCGTCATCGACCATATCGTTGTCGGAAAGATCGCGAGGGCGCAGCAGATACGTGACTTGAGGCTTCGTGGAGACACCTCGGAGCGAATATCTATGTTTGAGAGCAGACTGCGACAATCCAGTTTCTTGTGAAAGTTCGGCTTGGGCTTTGCGGGCTTTTTCCTTTTCTTGTTCGAGGGCTGATATGTATTAGCATGTTTTTTGCTGCCGGATGTCACTTGCATACCATCAAGTTTTGATTCAATCTCCTTGCAAACTGCGTCAAGCTGTTCCGCTATCAAGCCATGGTGTTCCTGTGGTAGTGGAATCTCAGTATCTCCTCCGGCGCCAGCTCCTTCCCTCTCTTCGAGCAGCGCCTTCCTGCTCTCGCCCGAGAAGTAATCCTGCGCATGTTTCATCATCTGACTAGCATCCAACAGGCCTTTTTGTGGGTGTCTGTATTTCTTGAGCTTTTCCTGTATCGCCTCGAGTTTTTCAATCGTCTTCTTGCCATGAGCTATCTTCTTGCGAACGTCTCTTGTCGCGTCGGCATTCTCCTTAAGGTATTTGTCAACATAAAATGCTGGCGGAATAATAACGTCAAGTGTTTCTTTCGAGTCGGCGGTTCGAAGTAAGCGAATGGGTAGCACATGTGCGCAATGCTCTATGAAGTTGTCAAAGAAAGTGCTTTCCTCAGCTTCGGTATCCCAGAGAGTATCGTCCATGATCGAGGCTAGATCTACTTTTAATTCTCCAGGGGGTGGGTTGACGAATAGTGGTAGCGACCAAAGATCCGGAGTGTTCATGCCTTCCGGATTGGTGGTGCCAACCAAGGAGTGAAATATGAAGGACTGATCGTCGCTGTGATGCTCGTCCATGGCATCCAGCGATGCCGCCTCCCAGACTTGCAAGACTTTGTCAAGGATGCATCCGCTGCTAGACACGGCGAGCTTGACAAGAGTGTCTGCACTACCATATGACCTCGAGCTTGCGTCCAGTAATGCCATCACACGCTGCATTTCGGCGAGAATCTCATCTTGGTTGGTAGTAGGCGGCTCCAAAGGCGCGCCATCAACAGTGCTGACAATCTTAGGCAAGCGGATGGCGTGGCCCTTCCACCACTCAGAATCCGAACCATAAGAAGAATATGATTTATGTGGTGCCAGCAGAGCTTTGCGTGCCATGGGGATGGAATGCGCGATAGTGAGCAGGTTAGGTAGATAATCGCCAGAGGGGAGTTGCTTCAGGAATCGTGGTTGGCCAGGTTCGTTCTGGCGTTCGTGCGGTTCGAGGTCCGGTGTGATTTCACTGACTTGCTGAGCATCATCTCCAATCGTAGTCATAGACCAATGCGAGGGGTCGTAGTGGTCCTTCGTCGCAGGTTTGAGGTTAGTCTTGGGCAGAGTGACACCTGTTAGACTCTGCTGTGAGGCAGCGAGGGCCCTTTGGAAGTCAGGATCATCATCATCTCTGTTTCCAGCCCGTGTGAAGGAAGGCGCAGGGGAGTTGCCCCTGGTGGGAGCCGCGCTATGTCCTAGTGGTTGCAGATTCTGATCGTTGTATGCTTCAACCCGTCAGCCAGACACATCCGATATCAATCTGGGGAGTGTAGATACCATAGTTTTGCGGACCGAATGTTGCATTTCCGTCGCGACCAGCACTGAAATCACTCTCGTTCCAGGTAACGGTTTGCTAGCTCGTGTAAACACGCGGTCATCAGTCATATGACGGGAAAGGTATTTACTTCGGCTTTTTCGAGATCCTCATTGTCGAAACACGCGTTCATGACAGCTTCTACATTGTTGTTTTTGACCTGTCGAATGGACGATCAGTCAGATTGATGGTCATGCGTAGCATGGTAAAGATCTGTCAAACCTTCAACCATCTACGGGCCACATCAGCAGAGCAGCCCACGAAATCCACTACCTGAGCGATGGCCTCTGAATTTGTTTCCGTCATTGCGGATGATATTGAAGATGTAGAACTTTTTGCGGACGTCTTGAATTCTAAAGAAAACGCGGTTGTTTGCTTGACTGCTTGCTGGCCCGGTAAAGTGACCCCTCTACGTCATCAGGATTCACATGCGACAATGAATCACTGCTTCTATTTCTGGCTATACCATTCCTTCCTCCACCTTTGATTGCAGATGTGAACGTGTCCTTGTCATCGCTTATAAAATACACCGTTCAGTCAAGGCGAATAACTACATGTCTGGAGAAAGAAGTGAATGAAAAGAATACGCTCTGAATGTAATGTCTAGTAAAACCGTGTCGTAAGGCTGAATGAAAGAAGCAGCAGAGAAATGCGCCAGTATGCCGACCGATAATCTCCTATGCAGCCGATCATCACCTGAGCTGATGATGATCATGTTGCAGTCCCTCACGTGTGTACGCCCTCTCCTAAACTCCGCGCTGATGGTATATTGAAAAAGCAAAATTCCGTGAAATGTGCAGTCCCTGATGAAGTGGCCCATGTTCAATCATCGCTGTCGCTGGGAGCTTCTTGCTCGTCATCCTCATCGTCTTCGTCGAAGGTCATCTCTGCATCGCTGTCGTTGTCAAAGTCGTCCTCGACCTCGGAGTCGCTCCAGCTGAACAGGTTGTCCTCGACCTCAGGCTTGTAGGTAACGTGCTGTGTAGGCATGATGAAGCCCTCGGGGATGTCTGACTTGCTAGCCTCGACGTCTCGTAGGGCTCGCTGCTTGTATGCCTCAGGATCGTTGCGTAGCATGACTCCAGCATCGACGTTGGCGGGCGAGGAAGGCTCGGCATCGTCGAGGAGTGAGAGGATACTGATGAGGACGGATTCAACACGTTGAGCAGGTGACCAGCGTTCGGCAGCGAGTTCTCCCGACATTTCATCTTCGCCAGGAGGATGCAAAATCGAGATGCACAGCTTGCCGTCGGGGTAGACGTTTGGGTGGAACATTGGACGAGTGAACTTGAACTCTGCCATATCCGTCAGTATGAGCCGAGTATGGAATGGCAAGGGCGAGACAGTGTACCGGGAGGATTATAAGGGTAGGTTGGAGGGAAGTTCATGACGGCCTTGAAGAAGGCGCCGTTGTAGATCGAGTCGGGGTTGACGACGATAAGAGCGACCTGCCATTTGAAGATGTTCTCGTCGATGAGCTGGAAGTGGCCATGTCAGTATCACACACATAAGATCTTGCCTAGGACGGAGAACCTACCTCGATGTTGGTCCAAGGCTCCTTAGAGAGCGCCTTGAACTCGGACATTAGGATCTTCTCCGCCATGGTGTCGAGGGGTCTCGTCTCGGTAATGTGTGATGGTAGTTGGTAGAAGAAGACGGTAAAGTTGCGCGAGAAGTAAGGCGAAAAGAAAGCTGTAGAGTTGTTCGAGAAAGATTGTGTCTTGGTGACCGGAAAGTCAAAGGCAAAGAAAGGGCGAGTTGGTAAGAGTTCCGCTTTGGGAAGTTAGGGCGAGAGTGAAGCCGCCGCCAACACGGAAAAGTCAGGAATGAACTCGGTCTGGCCGCCGAGTAGTCACCTACCTGTATACAATGCATTATTCAGCCTATCATTCCTCTTGCATTTCAGGATTTGTTCAATGCCGCAGGCCGGTCCGTTCAAGTATACATCAAACGCCTGCTGTGTGCTCGAACTCACGTCATGCGTAACAGTCAGTTCATGTGAAACCACTCATTTGGTTGCTCACTTGACCTTGATGATATCGAGAACTTGTTTCATCAACAACTGTTGGGCAACTTTTGAGCAGGCCATTGACTCGAAGTGTCAGATTCGGATTCTTCAAGACTGTCTGCTCTGGAAAAGTCCATGAGAATTCAACATAGTTTAGCTCTACACTCATTTCGTGACGCATATTTCAATCAGATTGAATGATGATAAAATGTGATTTTGTTCATTGCAAAGGAGATCCGACTTTCCCGCTGGCATATGCTACAATCGCCGTCACTGATATTCAACGCCTGAACACCGTGCCCAAACGCCGCCTTTCCTGTCCGCACGCGCGTACTATACATTGTAATGCGCTTGACTTTTGGTTACATTGCTCCCAACCCAGCTCTGCATGCCATCTTTACTCGCTGTCAGAGCTGTCGGCCTTACTCTTGCTCTTTCTCTTTTCCTTCTTCTCGGCCTTCTTCTTTTTGCGTTCGGCCTTCTCCTCAGCTGTCTCGCCTTCGCGCTTTCTCTTCTTGTCCTTCTTGGAGCCGGCATCCTCCATGGTAGCGTCCTTGACATCTGAGCCATCTCCTGCAACAGCGGGAGCAGCCAAAACCTCGTCGCGAGAGGTTGTGTCCTTGGACTGACCAGTGATACCCTCCTTGACGGGAGCGGCCTCAGCAGCAACCTGCTCGGCACCAGTGGTCGACTCGCCATTGACGGTCAGGTTGAAGTCCTTGTACTCAGCGTTCCACTTGGCGGGGGTGGCCTCGTTGGGACGGCCGTACTTGTCGAGCTTGCCGCTTTCCTTCATCTTCTTCTTCTCGGTGGCCACAGGACCCATGCCCCAGCGGCGGGGGTAGAGATCACGCTCCATGATGCAACGCTTGACCTTGGCGACAACACCGTGGTCGCAGGTGGAAAGCTCGACGGTCGACATCTGAGCGATGGCAATGGCGATAGCCTCACCCTTGGTGGTAATCAGAACAATCTCCTCGTGAACCTCAATGCCAGATTCTATAAAATGTTAGTGTGATGATAAGTTGGTTGGGAGTGAAGAAAGACATACCGTATCTCAGGAGACCAGGGATCATGAGCTTAGCACCGTAGCAGACGGCGTTGACAGCAGAGTCCTTGACAACGACACGCTTGTAGGTGGTGAGCAGAGATTCGAGAGGGCTGATGACTGAGCGAAGGTAGGACTCGTCGCGCTGGTTGTCGTAGAGGTATTGGGCATCGAGGACGTCGTGAAGGGTGACCAGGTTCTTCTGCTCGTCCATGGCACCAGATCGTACACGTCTCAGCTCCTGCATGTGAGCACCGACACCCAACAAGAGACCAAGGTGGACACAGAGAGTACGGATGTAAGTACCAGCCTCGCAAGAAACCCAGAAGACACCGAGCTGTCTCTCGTTGTCGAACTCGTAAAGCTTGCTCTCGTGAATGGTTCTGATACGGAGCTGTCTCTTGACGGCGGAAATAAGAGGAGGGCGTTGGAAGAGAGCACCAGTGAGGGTCTCGAGAGCGCGAGCGAATTGCTGCTCGCCACCAGGGAGCTTGTTGTGCAGTCTGATGACACAGACATACTCCTTACCGGCACCCTGCTGCGACTTGACCAAACGGGTGGCGCGGTCAATGCAGACAATCAAACATCCAGTGACCTTGGGATCGAGGGTACCGGAGTGACCAGTACGCTCGCAACGGAGAATACGCTTGATCCATGCGACGACTTCGTGCGAGGAGGGGTTCGAGGGCTTGTCGAGGTTGATGACACCGCTGGAGATGTATGACTTGAGATCACGCTTGAGGGGAGTTGCGCCTGCAGGAATGGGGGTGAAGTGACCGGTGCGAACAAGGACTGCGCGCAACAAGGTTAGTCAAGTCAACTCGACACGGATGGTGGATGAAAATCTACGACGTACGCTGGTCCCAGTTCTTCAGAAGCAGCGGCCAGGCACTGGTGTCGATGGTGGGAGTGATGTTCTCGGGCTTGATCGAGTAATCAGCCTCGTCGGCCTTAACGAGCGCCATTTTGAATGAGAAGTCTTGTTGGAAAAAGATCAAAACTGCTGTCCTCCCAAGACCTTAATGTCGCTGTCAATGGCAGATAATTTTTCGCGAAGCTTCAAATTCGACAGCCAGAGAAAAGACTTGGCACTCTGTCGCACAGGCTCATCGGCACAAGCCGCTGTTCGGCTTTTGCACACCATTCTTGCTTCTCAAATATGGACGGTTGTTCTGTGTTTTTATTTCTTGCAATTCACCAGACTTCTCATATCAGCCTGGGTATCCTGGACAGCACCGCAATTGCTGCTTCTGATCCGGCTGGCACACTTGCGCCAGCGGCGATGCTTCTGTCAGAGACTTCGCCAGCTTCTCAGGGTTATATTTCCAGTCAGCTCGGATAACCTTATCTATCCCCCAACATGCCGGTTTGGCGCAGGGGTAACGCGTCGCACTTGTAATGCGAAGATCGCTTGTTCGATTCAGGCAATCGGCATATCCAATCCTCTGGATAGATTCTCTTTTTACACTTTTTCATGCTCGCGACTGTTCTTCAGTTCCATTTCTGTCACATTTCTTTTGCATACTTGTAGCATGGACACTGTTGACAGAAGCTCAATTATAATGGATGCTCTCAACAGTGGCATGAGAGCGGTCGATGCTCGAGGACTCGTTCACTCCAGTCCAAGACTTGCCTTTTCCTGGGAACACGGTTGTGCGGTCATTAAGAGCTGACTTATACAGTTTATCTGGGTTCCTACAGACAGAACACACGAGACATAGTTTCCGAAAGACATAGATCATTGTTGGCATATCCAAAGATATTCATAAGTTGATCGACTCAAGAAGCAGGGTCATCCTAGACGCATGCTGACTGGTGAATGTATTCAAAACTACCATTGCTTTGTAAGGATGTCTGGATACGGAAAAAAACCTCGATCGATGCATTCGATCACCATAGCTTGTCGTGAGTCCGAAATGGCCCTTTAGGTCTCAAGAATTTCCAAGTCCAGAACGCCTCCCAGCCACGAGGACCCATGCGAAACGACAACGACTGAAGCATGGGAAGAAAGGCAAAATCCAGTGGTTTGACGAGTCCTGAAATCAGGTTACTATGCTTGACTCGAAAATACAGTATGATCGGCTTACTGAAGGTATATGACCAGAAAATTGCTATGACTGCTCGAGGACGACTAGCGTCTCAAGCAAAATGGGCGGAAGATTCCCAGAAACAGTGCGAGCCCCGACTGGCATCGTACTAATCGTGAAGCTTCTTCAACCGATGTAGAACTGTTCCAAGAGGGTCGCCTGCGTAGGAGTAGGAATCACGTCCGCTGTCAGGATTGAATGAGCCCGATGTTCAGCTTCCACGGTCTGCAGACACAGCCGGCCCTCTTACCCAACATGCTTGTCAACGCCTGAAACCTCTTACCCTTGATTTCTTTTGCTGGATCTTTGGCGCCTTCGTACCAGCTCTCGCTGGTTTCTTTGCCCGCGATAAGCCAAATATCAGAGTTGACGGGCAGTGACCAACTAAGTAAGAATCTGGGGAGTTGAACTCTGCAGAGCGCGTCTCTCTGTTGTTGACTCAGACCATGTAGCAAGAAGCACAGTGCATCTGCCGGTGCCAATGATATAACGAGACTTTTGTGAGTCCAGATGTGTCTGAAGGCAAGACGAGCAATCAGACGATTGGTCAACAGCAGAGCGCAAGGATAGTTTGCGACCGTATATCGTTTCCGGCGAGAGACGAACGGAAACAAACTGCGGGTCAGAGAGCTCGATGTTGGTGCCAAACAAACAGTGATGGGTCCAGTATCGACGCAGTAGAGAATGATTTGATCAAGGAGCTCGATGGGCAGATCGAGGAGGCCAATCTTAGGCGACGAGAGTGAAGACTGCATGGCAGAGGCAGTAGATGAAGGATCAAGGACTTCTGTTGTACGACGAGGGCTCAAGGTAGTTGACTCAAGTGCATGCATTGCGCTTGGTAATTCTTCAAGGCGAATGAGCTCCGAAGGCGCATTCAGTCGTAGACAAGTGAAGGACTTTTGCAGGACGAGGAAAGGAAGGACCGATTCAAATAGGCAGGAGCTATTGATTGGAAATTCACAAAAGCAGGAAACAGATCAGGCAATCGCCAGCAGATTGAGTATTAAGGAAGTGACCATGAACATTCTACACTAGCCCCACAATGTGCAGGTACCTTTTGATGACGGTCGCTTGGTGCGACTTTGGATCTACCACTTACAGAGCTTTGGCTGAATGGAAGAATGTCAGAATCGACGTCGACCTTAAATGGTCTTCTGATGCGCCCAAGGCATGTTGCTATGTGCCACGACCGCTACTGTAACCTCGGCGCAAAGGAGGTGACGTCCGCATTCTACCGCAGAAAGGAAACATCAACAAACCTTGGCTATAGATGGGCAGGTGACGTTGGTTATGATTAGAAGGTGTTGTCTAACTTCCAAATCTCATCTGTGCCTGGGCATAATTGTACAGGCCACGCAAGAAGACTTGGTATCCAACACCGTTGTTGTCAGGAACATGGCTGATGATCGAAGCACGTCAGCATTCGAGTCTTGTGGAGTAATAGGAGCCTCGTCACATGTCGTCGAGGGCATGACTTACAAAATTTCGGTGAGTCTTAACTGCCATGGGGGATAGCCTTGTAGGTGTACGCTATCAGCAAATAGCATAAGTAGGTCAGGCTCGCCCATGACGCTCTCGGTGAGCTCGGCATCAACGAGGTCCATAGAAATGTCTTTTGGAGCGAGTTTTCCCTTCTGGCTCATCTCAGCCAACGTCTTTGTCAAGTCCACCAGAGTGCCACGGCCGTCAGAAGCTGACAAAAGCAGGATGGAGAGATGAGGTGGCGACTTTGAAGAGTTGGCACTGTTGACTGATTTGGGCGAGGCAGGCGGAGAGAAAGATTGCATGTGAGGAGCGCCCAGCGAAAGGGTTGGCTTGTTTGGGTTGTCATGACCAAAATAAGCGGCCAAGGTACGCGAGATGCGGCGGTGCACGAGAGGAAGAGACTGTTTGAGTACGCCTGTTTGCGGTTAGACAGAAGACGTGGTCAGGGAGTGCGGACCGCGGTACCGGATGGTTCGTAGATGCTCAGTAGAGGCACGCCTGCGCAAGCTGACCAAGCAGCGACCTCGCACACATCGTGAATAAGAGCCTCAAGACTGTTGCTATCGTGGCGATTGTCACCGAGTTCGAGTATGATTGACAAATGCTTGGGCAACTTCTTCAGGCGGTAGACATCTTTCTGGATGTACTCTGGAGTACGGTGGTGGTAGTACAGAACGGCGAAGATGCGGTCAATGGTGTTGTGGTATGCGACGCGAAAGCGGTGGTAGACGGAGAAGGCGAAGTGAATGAGGTTGTACAGGAAAAGATGCAGAGCAGCCTTGATCAGCTGGCGTAGAGGTTGCGACCGCTGTTGATTGCGAGGAGCAGCATCGGGAAGATACGGCTGCAACAATTGCTCGCGTTGACGTGCGGAAAGGGGACGCCCATCAGGACCGATGTTGCTACGAAAGGCCTCTTGTCTGAGTGGCCCTACCATTGCGACTGCATCGAAGCTCTAGAGGGAAGGTGCGACCTGGATAATTATAGGTGCACTTGCTCGACCATGTAATTTACAATTTATGGCAGGAGCAACGTCAGCTCCCCGCTCTTCTGTGCTTGGCCAGTCGACGCGTCTCCACCCCCCTCGCGCTCTCCGCCCCGCTCAGCCACCACGGTGCCTGCGTGCAACTCGTCGTCAACAAGACCATGTTCTCGTCGGGTGCAAGGTAGCGCATTCAAGACGACCGCAATGCCTTCAGCTGCGGACAACGCCTCCATCTTCTCGGGCGTGTCGGCCGCTCCTTCCCGCTTTGGCGCATCGCGACAGCCTCAATTCACCCTCGACACTTTCTCTAGCCAGGACTTCATAGTAAAGGACTTTATCGAAGCTCTCTCAGATGCCGCAATTCCACCGAGTCGTCGGACTGGCCCGCAAGCTGTCGCTTTTGATCCAAAACCTTTGATCCGGACTTTTGAACAGGCCTTGAACAGGCTCAAACTCCTGAGCGAGGACCTCGAGCTGCAGGAGAATGAATTGTCCGGTGGTGTGAGAAGAGCTGAAGCTATACACAATCAGAACGTTCAAGCCAGAGAAAGAGAGCTTGAACGCGCCGTTGACTCGTTCCATCGGTTAGAAAGAAGTCTTGACAATGACGGAGATCAAGGTGGGAATGCTGCTGTAAGGATTGGGGAGAGACTCGATGAATTAGACCGCCAAAGTCAGCGCGCACAGGATGCCAAATTCATTTTGCAGTGCTGGATTGATGTGAGCGAGCGTCGTGACCTATCGAGTCTCGATGATGTCAGGAGGCTGCAGGGTGGTGAGGGTAAATTACGCTGTGCTCACATCGCTCGGCAACTCCTCAAAATCAGCCAGCGACTTGACTCACCAAACTCACATCCTAATGGTGATGGTATGAACGGTGGCGATACTACTACTGAGTTGATCGAAAAGTTTCTCGAGTCATTGGAGAAAGATCTGCTAAAGCAATTCGACGACTTCTATCGACGACAAAACTTTGAAGGCATGAAAGAATGTGCCGTAGCCTTGAAAGACTTTGGCGATGGCGCCAGTGTCATGGGTCTCTTCGTCAACCAGCATCAGTTCTTCATAGATCGTAGTCAGCTCATCACAGAAGATCTGGCCGCTGATTCTGACACATGGGAGCGTCTTGCCGACCCGGACACAGAGCCGCCAGGTGTTGAGCCTAGCCTGCAGAGCTTGGTAGATGAGGTGAAACTCGTGGTGCAAGAAGAAAGCTTCATCATCAAGAAAGCATTTCCCTTCTACGAGGAAGTTTTGGCGCGCTTTCTGGAAAGAGTTTTCCAGCAATCAATCCAACAGAAGCTCGAAATGGTGCTTGATAAAGCAGACTCTATCTCATCATTGGCATTCCTGCGATCATTACAAGCGAGCAGGAGTTATATCTCTGCTTTGGTTGAAGACCTGAAAGCACATGGTCTGACTGAGCACCCAGAACCCGCATCTGCGCAAACTGCCGCTGTACTTGACCAGCAGCTCGAGGACCTTTTCGTGCCCTACTTTTCTGGGTCGTCATACATCGAGCGTGAGAAGAGAAGTTTGGAAGAGCTTTACTCGTCTCTCTTGTTCAAATTCACCACCTACCATACCCGCCGACGAAAGATGCCAACATCATACCTTGGATCCCTCTCTGCTCGTAGCAGGGAACTCATCTCATCAACTCGAGACACATATCTCGAGAGACTCGAAAACTCTGACATACCAGCATCTCAAAAGTCAACCCTCCTGCGAATCGCAGGCCTCAACCCGAATGCTAGTCACACACAAAATAGAAACGATGTTGACGTATCAGAGGAAGATGGTGCGCTGAGCTTACCTTTCATCAAGCGTATGTTGAAATGGCTCGCCGAGAGTGTTGGAAGAGGTCTTGAATTGGCAAATGGCCATGAGACACCCAAAGACGTGCGGGAGCTGCTAGGCTTGTTGATCGCCAACATGGGTGAAATTTACCTTGAGACCGCGCTGGACGCCGTCACCGAATCTGCCACAGCAGCTGAGAGCAGCACAAAGACTGAGCCAGATTTTGGCCACCTCGTCGATCTTCGCAGTGCAGTTAGCATTCTGCACCTTCTGCTAGCAACCATCCAGACCCTTTTGCTGCCTCTAGCATCAAGCAATATCACCATCCGCCGCGATTTGGACAAAACAACCAATGCATTCATCGATCGCTGCGAAACTAAAATCGACACGATACTGCAAAAGACGATCGATGCAACTCTAGCATACACCTCACGCATCCTGTCTCAACAGAAGAAAACCGACTTCCGACCTCGCGACGATGCCCTCCTCCAACTCGATCAATTGCAAACCCCGACCTGCCTCGCCCTTTTCAATTTCCTCACCAAAGTGCACGCGCGCGCGGAAACAGCCTTATCCGGCAAAGTGCTCGAAAACTTTTTACTCGAGTTGGCTTTGGGCGTGCGCGCTCTCCTTCTCGTCCATTTCCGCAGTTACCCCGTCTCTCTGACCGGCGGCCTCATCGTCTCCAAAGACATGGCCAAATACATTGAGCTGTTGCGCAGTTGGAAATTACCGCAAGGCTACAAAGAAAGTCTGGAAGTCTTGACGGAGATTGCGAATTTGTTTGTCATTGGGCCTGATGCATTGAGGGATCGGGTTAGGGATTTGGATGGTGTGGGTGGTGCTGCTGCTGCGAAGGATGGCGTGGTGGGGATCGAAAAGGCGGATCTGAGACCGTTTATTCTGATGAGGGAGGATGCTAGGACGATTGGCGTGCAGAGTGTTCTTGGATTGTGATAGAAGCTCTATGGGGGGTTTGACTGAGAAAAATGCATACGGTCTTGACTTGCTCTTGTACATCTGTCATGAGATCTTGACGAATGAGGGAGTGTCGCATTGAACGTGGAAACTTGTGTGTAATTGTATATCAATTCGTGTTTACGAGTTATGGTTGGGGGTATCTCTTGCTATATACGGAAAGTGTGGAAAAAAAAAGAACGAGGGACCAGACTAGACAAAAAAAAGGCAAATAACAAAAAAGAAGAAACCTCCCATAAAACTCCACCATGATTTTTGGCGAAAAAAGAAAGTGTGCAAAGAAAGAAAAAATGTTTACTCGGCATCAGGCAACTCCTCAATAGGTTGCGGCATATTCTGCTCGACCCTCCTCTCCATCCGCGCCCAGATATCCTCCCAGTTCGTTTTCGAGACAGACTCTTCTTCTTTGAAGTCTTCAAACATGAGTGGATTGCCGGTTTGAGACCTGATGACCCGATCGGTCCAAGCGAGAAAGCGGACGAGATTCATAGAGTCAATGTCGTCTTTGCGAGCCAGTTTATCCAGTCCGCCGCGTTCGTCGACCATTTTCCGAAGGGCCGGTTGGTGGGTCGAGGCTGCGATGTGGCCGCTTCCGCTTATGGTGTCGAAGAGGGCGACCATGTTTAGCGACAAAATTGTAGCGTCGCTGTATGCGCGGGTCGGATCCGAGAAGGCATCGTTCAGACATTCGACTGTGCGCGTCTGAAGCCATTTTGGGATGACGGGGGCGACGAGACCGGGCGGCATCATGATGGCTGCATTTGCAAGCATGGAGTAGAAGAGAGATGGCTCAGAGGAGGCGAGGCGAAGTGGCATGCTGTTGAACTCGAGCTTGTCGTTGTGTGACCAACCAGTCAGGATCTCGTCCAATTGCACCAGCATGTTAGACCGATCTATTCTCTGGTTAGTTTGACGATAGAGGATCAGGATACGTAGCAGTAGACGTACAGTTGTGAAGGAGCCTGCCGTAAAAAGGTTGCCACTTGACAGGGAAAATCTTGAAGGAGTCGTTTCCAGAATCCACAGGTTTCCACAGGGGATAGTCCTCGTTCAGCACCAGTTCCAGAAAGGCAGGGGCGGAGTTTTTCTTGGGCGAGGGCGATTGTTGTACACTCTTTACAGGCATCTTGGAGTCGTCTTGAAGTCTTGCGGACTCAGCAGGGACTGGCGTGGAGGGTAGCGAGACATGTTGGACGAGGTGTTCCGGCTTGCCGTATTGTCGCCAGTTGGCTCCTAGGATTGAGAGTTGATCGATTTGGGTGTTTGCCAAAGGCGGCAGACGTGGACAAGGCAGCGGGCTGGCATGTGGTACAGGATGTCGCGAGTGCATGGACAGCGGCGATGCAGCAGGGCGGAATTGTGGCACCGCAGCTGGAGGTCCGACGCTGTCTTGGTGCGTCGGATGGGATGCGCCCTGCCATGGAGAATGTGGTTGGTGACTAAGGTAGTTGGGGAGCTGACTTGACGGACTCGCTTCCACCTCTTGGAGTCGTGCGGATGCTGGAATGTCTTGAGGTTGATGCCAAGGCGACGAAGTTATGGCAGAAGAGGCAGGAACAGTGTCGATGTCTCGACTAGATGCATGTCGGTGTGCCGGGGCTTGAACATGTCTAGAACTGGTTCCGGAATGGACGGGTGCAGCAATCCCCGTGCTGCATTGGACGGTGTTGGTGGTGATGGATGCAGTGGCGGGGTCGGAATGTTGGTGGTTCGTCTTGCGTCGCTTCTTGGGCGTGCAGCTTTGATGGATACCGGCGTCGTCGTCCTTGTCCTTGTTCGGCGAAGAAGCAGAAGCAGAAGCAGCCTTGTTTCGATTTCTCTGCGACCAGCCAACCTTTGCAGCGTGCGACCTCACATATTTTTTGTTTTCGCGTCCAGAAGAGCCAGATTCAAAGACAAAGTTGAGCCCGCCACCCTCAGCCTGGTCGGACTGCATTGGCGACGAAAGACTTTTCTGCGCTCTCTGCTAATCTCGCGCGCATTGGGTCTTTTGAACGCTCCAAGCCCTCTCTCCTTTTTACTCTTGTCCAGTCTTGTGTGAGAGGGCCAAAAAGGATCAAGGATGGCGATTGAGTGTGTGACCACTAGACTTATCAGCATTCGCGTGTCATAGTGGCCGTGTCACTGCTGTTGCATCTTCTTGTTTGGGCAACTCCACGGCCAGCCTCGGCACTTGTTCTCTGTTTCTCCTTGTCCTGCGCGGCGGCGGACGACTTGCCGCCGAAGGAACAAAGCCTCCACCCGCCGCGAACTCTCTTTGCATACCATCTTGACCTTTCCACCTGCGTTTCTTCACTTTCAGCGTCGCTACATGCTCACTCTGGTCGGAAAAGAATGCTCTCTGATGCCTCTGTTCAGATAGCCCCATTCGACATACTTTCCATCGTTGCAAAGCTGTTGCGCCGCAAGTATAATTGCGGAGATCGTTCGCTGCTCGTTCGTATCCGATACTCTTTGGGCATGTCCAGACGATTCGGATGCTAATTAAAGCTTCCGCACCGTCAGAGCCCATGGGCCGACCCAGCATAGCACATAATTATTCTAGGCATAATTCGGACAACAGTCTTTCTCATACAGAAACATCATACGTTCATTAGGCATTACTACTGTGTAATACATGTAATGTACAAAAGAAGGCGACCGCAACGAGTGTTGCTCTGTTACTCAACATCCATGAGAACCATCCAACTCCTTCCATATGCAAAGCCCTTCCTGCCCAAAACTCCATGTACAGTCTCCTCGATTCACCACATCAACCAGACATTCAATCGAGCTCGAATCAAACAACTCAACCCGGCATCGATGACCTGCGTCGCAAAGTCCCCGGTCTCGCGACCGATTCAACACGCTCATTGAACGTCCGCTGCAACTGACCATGCTGGACCTCGAGAAACTTCTTGACAAAGTACGCAAAAGTCTTGCTACACTTGGCATCACTCGTGATCGAAATCACCCTCGTCCCATCCGACCTCTTCCCCAGCCGCCATCTGTTTGTCGAGTTGAAACCACCGGGAGCTTGGATCTGGATGTCGCAGCCATCGTCCACTGGCTTGAAGAATGCCGTGTACCACACTCCTCCCGACCACAGCTTCTTGGGTATGAATGCCAGGCTGTCTTCGACTTTATATTCTTGGGGCACCGCTGATGGGTCCGAGACGAGTTTTATGCCTTTGCAGTCGGGATTCAGGTGCATGATGACATCCACATCGTGCATGAGTTTGATGGCCATGTTTTCCGTTGCCGTTTTCGAGAGCGGTTGCTCGGACGAGTACGAGAAGGACGAGTCAAACATGTTGGTCTCGGTATAGCGTATACCAGACGTGCTGTTTTGCTAAGAGTTGAGATCTCGAGGCAGAGAAATTGCGATTGAAGGTGTGGAGCAACGGTATAGGTGAATACCGCTCAAAGGAGAGGAAAACAGACCTGGATATCTTTCCCTCACGCTTTGGACATTGTTTTGCAATGGTCATACATCAAAATTATGACTTACGTCACCATTGAGTTGAAACACTGAAAGGACTGGCCGACGCTTCCGAGGACGATGAGCCATACCAAACTTTGCACTCATCATGATTTGGATTTTTTTGGATATTGTATATGCCAAGGGCGCAGCTCACCCAGGAGAGTAGTCATCTGGAAAGTCTGGTGCCTGATAGATGATCGAATTAAAAACACATCGGAATGGAGTGCAGAAGCACACTTCGATGATGGTATGCATGTTGGAACAGCGGCGTGAATCAGATATGACAATTGCATCAAGCCTATGATGCAAAAGCAACGTTTCGGCCCGAGTACAAAGGCAATTGCACGAAGAACGTCGCTGCCACGTGAACGGTCGAGAATAGAAATTGCATGGGCGGAAATAGAAAAGCAGCGTCTCAGCCAGCGAAACGCTCAATCAACGTGACAGATATCTTGGCCATTGCTATTACTCGGCACCAGCAACTACCTCCATCAACCCATCCCTAATCCTGACAATCGTGTCTTTGCCTACTCTCACTTTCTTTTGCAGGTCTCTAGTGCTGTGCGTGATCATTAGGACCGTATGACCTTTAGCCGTCAATTCCTCTTCGATGATCCTGGAAGAGAGCGTCTCAAATTCGCCATCAAGGTTCGCAGCCGGCTCATCCAAAAGAATGATTGGTCTGCGTCCGCATCTCCTGTGGTATTCGGATGCCAGGATAGCTCGTGCAAGAGACATTACCTGTAGTTGACCAGTCGACATGGGTGGGAAGGACGAAAGTGGCGACGCGAGTATCTGATCGTCATCATCATCATCATCTTGATGAATCACGGGATCTGTACCCTTGAAGTGATTCCAAAGTTGAAGCTTTTGAAGTGCGATCAAGATCTCCCGGCTCGAGTGGTGGTTGTATGGGTCAAGATTATCACGCAGGCTCGTGTTGGGTTGACAGAAAGCATCCTGAGGTACCGCAATGAAGCATTTTTCTCGAATGATCAAAGGAGACGCCTGCGAAACTTCAATACCGTCTACTCGAATTGAGCCTCTTTGCGTTTGGCACAGTCTTAGCAAGGCCATGAGCAGAGTGCTCTTACCACTACATTTTGAGGTTAGACATTACCCAGACAATGGGTGTTAATTCAGCTCACCTTCCTGTTTCGCCGCATATGAAGACTTTCTGACCAGCTCGTACCTCAAAGTTGAGGTCATTCAGAACTATTTGAGTGCTATGAGCATTGTCAGCAAAAAGTTCTCTTATGCTCAACTGATTGACGTACCCATAGCATACTCGCACGTGCTTCAGCGAAAGAGTACCAGCGGATGGCCAGTCGTGTGGGATGGCGATGTCGATTGCACAATCTTCTTCGCTTGCCACTGTGTCTTCAACTTCTTTCAAGCGTGCAGCAGCGCCCACAGACACTTCCAATGTCGTCCATGACTCCACCAATCTAAGCAGAGTAGTGTTGGCGACCAGGACCATATTCAAAGCAATTCCTACATCAGCGGTGACTTTCTCGTTGGCAAAGAACACTGCAAGACCGATGGCTACGATAGCAATAACTGCAACTGCCAGATCGAGCACGACGTTGAGCCATCGTTGGAGGCACAAGAAGTAGTAGAACGCGCGTTGAGAGAGATCTAAGCTTTTTGTGTTTTGCTTCAGATACTCATCTCGCCATCCCAAAGCTCTAATAGTGGCTAGTCCATCAACCTATCATTTTTTTTAGCCAAGACATTCCGGAGAGATATTTGATAAAAACAGAAGAAGCTCACCGTCTCTAGAAAGCTTGAGTAGACCGCAGATCTTGACTCAAGCTCCAGATATCTGATATGCCGAGAAGAGCGAAGATACACTTTTTGGATGATGTAAACGAAGATGAAGTAGATTGGTAAAGCAAGGGTGAGAAGCCTCTCGCTAACCAGGAGGAGAGAGCACTGCATGAGAAGCTTGAAGATTTCTATTGCACAGTCAGTTATTGTTTTCTGTCAAAATCTGTAGGTGCATTGGGACTTACGGGTACATAGTGCCGCCAATGCAGATGGAAGATCTCTGTCTATCAGCTGTATATCTTGGCCAAACCTACAGCGATGTCAGATGAAACGGTGTAGACAGGCTGCAATTACCGAATAGTCTTACCTATTGGCGATTGTACCGGAATCGTTGTTCAGGAAGTAGGACAACGGAGCGCTTCAGAGGAGTCAGCATCATTCAAAAACTTGAGGTCGGCAGAGAGTCACCCTAGAACTGTGCCCAACAAGCTCGCATGAAGCGCCGCTCCTGACCTAGGGGCAAGGTTGATGAAGTTGACCCTATTACTCATGAGAAAAACAGTCCTGTTCAAGAAGGCAGGACTAACCAGAGAGTTCCGCTAGTTGATATCCAAGCAATAAAAGAGAGCAGTAGATATCCGACGATATAGTAGGTGCTCTTTGTGGATTCTGATTCTGTCCACCATTTAAGCCAATAGTGCGGGAAGATTGAGAAGAATGAGTACAATGACGTGCAAGCCAGAAGGGTAATCATGTTCCATGGACCAACTGATCGCAGATAATATGCTGGTTTTGTCAGTAACTAATATCAACCAGTCACAGAACCAAGACTCAATTTACGAACCGTAAACTGCCAGACCGCCAGGTCTTTTGTCAATGTCGAACTCTTCGATTTTGGCAGCAAGTTTCTCCCAACCCCTCGAGATTTTAAATTCCCCTTGTTCGTCAGCTCCAGAGGGCTCAGTGTAGTCTTCGACTGTAGACGATATAGGCGAGCTCATGCATGAATAGCTGGTCCAGTCGCCATCGAATTCGATACTAGTTTTGCCCAACAAAAGGATCTTGTCGGTGAGTGGATATGCCCGGACTTTTTGTTACATACTGTCAGATCGCTATACTTGTCACACTGCATGTTCCGACTCACCAGCATTTGTAATGAGGAACACCGTCGTAGCCATACTTCTGAGGAGACCATTCGGGCCCATCAGGTTAAAGATGATACGATCCTGCGTCCGTTGATCGAGAGCCGAGAAAGGGTCATCGAGAATCAGAATATCGCATCTCTGATAAACGGCTCGAGCGAGTGCCTATACATTTAGCAACCTGGACCATGGTATAAGTTTACCAACTTACGACTCTTTGCCGCTGTCCTCCCGAAAGTCTTGCATGTCCGTTGACAGCGCATTTTGATGCTTGACTCAGAATACGGTCGTCTATACAACATGCATCGAGAACCTGTTGATACCAAACCTTGTCTTCAGCAATACTATTTTCATGGGGTCCTCTGATCATTTCAGGAACGCTTGTGCCAGAAAGCCATGGAGATTGGGCGCACAATGCTGCTTTCCTGCTAATCACAGACACGGAACCTTCAGATGGAATGATCTCACCGGCAATGGCTAGTGCCAGTGTACTCTTGCCGACACCTGTGGGTCCAGTGCATACGACGATCGACCCCCGGTTGATCTGCAGGTTGATATTGCTCAAGATGATGCTGATCCCGTCAGTCGACTTCATTACAACATCCTTGAACTCGACCGCGGTTTGCGTACGCGCTTTGTTCTCTGCAGATGTTGCTCCACGATCTTGTTGTTTGAGAAGAATACGAGCATCCTGAGAATGAGGCTGACCGACGAAGTCCTGTAACCTTTGAAAACTGGCCAGAGAAGCAATTGCTCTAGGCACGATAGTCATGATCATGTTCGCAGGATGCGTGACCAATACAAGAACCGCTAGCGTAGTGTAGGCAGTCTCTGCATCTAGTGTCGAATTGTCTAAAGCAGCGAAGAGGATAATGGTGATTGCAGGTGTGAAGAGCCCAAGCGCGTTTGCTGATCTAGTCAGATATTATTTTTCAATACTTATTCCACTGAGTGTGTGACTTACCACTGGTGTTTGCAAGCACAGAGACCCAACGTAAATTCTTGGACATATCAATCTCCGATTCTCTTAGACTGGTGATTTCGTTCTCTACGACTCTGGTCAGACCAAGCATCTTGACGACTTTGATTGATCGGATGATGGAAATGGTTTTGTTGATGCGGTCTTGCGTGGCCTTGTTCCATGCTTGTTGCTTTGGCCGCAGGTTTGAGGCTACATGTCGAGTTATACGAGAGCATGCTATGCTGCATTAGTTGCACATGTTGCGCGTACAACATAATATCGAACTTACCAAATATCAACGGTAAAGGAACGAGGCAAAACCATCCTAGCTGTTGAGCAAGCAGTACCATCCCAACAACGACCTCCAAGACTTGAGCCCAAGACTCATGGAACATCTCGCTCACGTTCCCAAGGGCGTCTGCGTCGGTGCTCATCAGTGTGATCGCGCTGTAGTCTTTGTATGTAGAGGAAGGTGTGTCAAGTGTTTTCTGGTAGATAAGCTCAACAAGAGCTGTCCTGGTCATCACCTTCAGACGGTTGAGCTGATGTTTGTATCTTGATGAGATAATCTGTGTCGATGTTAGCTGAGAGACCTACGATGTCAATTGTGTATATGTATCATACAGCTTGTCCGACGTAAACCATCGCCGAGACGATGACTATAGTACATGAGTCTCGATAAGACCGTCTATTCAAGGCACTGGTGGCCAGTAGTTGCAAGATTTGACTTATGAGAAGAGGTTGAGCATAGCGTAACACTATGAGAAGGAGTCTCGTAGGCACGATGGTCGCGAACTCTGGCAGCAGGCACTGGACTAAAGCAAGAGGCAAGGTCAATTGGCCCTCTGGTTTCGCTATAAAGAAATGTTGTCAATTGGCCAGTCCATCCAGGCAGATACTCTGTAACGTACTCCTTTGGCCCCAAGCCAGCAGAATCTTCTGGCGTAAAATCGACGGCTCGAACAGGCAGGGGTTTTGAGGAAGTGATTCCAGGGAGCAAACAGATGTCTGCCGGGAGAAAAGTAAAGTATTGATCCACCAGAAGGTCGCATTACTCCAGGGTCCCGCTGTTTCTTCTGGGGCAAGATCGAGGAAAACGTTAAACAGGGAACTTCTCTTATTTTGAGACTCAGCAACGAGACTCCCTGCTTCCAATGCTGTACGGATTGCCAGTACGATTATCGGCCGCCTATCTCTGGTGAACAGCAAGACGCTGGCATCTGAGAATGTGCGAACTGAAAGATAGATTACCAGCGCCTTTGAGGGTTTTGCTGATCGTGTATGTTCCAAAGGGGACAAGGTCGAGATGAGGGCAATGGCGACAAGATGAAGTGCCTCTGATACAGTTTGATCGACCTTGACAGGCACGTTGAGAGAGCAGCCTACGATGCAAGACTGGTAGACCAGCAAGGCCAGGCCAAGAATCTCATAGCCAGTAAGTAAATTTGCTTTCCATTGCATGGTCACTGCATGCAAGACTCACGAATTTGAGATGACACTTTCTATCAGAAGGAATTTTGATGCTCAACTTTTGTAACTGTTGGCATCGAAAGAAGGCGGTGATGATAAAACACAAGGATGCCGCCACTGGCAAGTAGAGAAGGCATTGCGAGAAAAGCTCAGCAAGAAGCATAGTCACAGATGTGCTTGATTGTGTAATGATGAGCAACACTCGCACCTGCCATCCGAAATTGACGGGGAGTGAAGCAGAAGACCTACTAAGAAAGACAGGCAGAGAAGCAAAGAGGCGATGCTAGAAACAATATATCGCAAATGGGTCCTGACATGTGTACCTGCCTATCGTGGTGTTGTGCCACTAAGGATCGAGAGATGGCTACCACGCTAGCATTAGCTCAGGATAGGAATAGTCGCAGCTATACATTCTGAAACCAATACGAATATGCCATGATACAGACGCCATTCTACCGGCGAATCGCACAATACCCAGGATGAGGATGAGCATGTCGCATGAGCATTATTGAGCATTCAATAATGTGAGGGTCAAGTGGTGCGCGAAAGCTGAACCCCGAAGGGCCAAAAGTCGAGGTATTAGCATAACGAGTAGTTTCACATTATCAGATCTCAGCATTCGTTATATACTGCCGCCATGTCAGACGTCGATGAAGAGAACGAGGCTCTTCAGAAGTTCCTTGGGACAACGACGTTCGGCAAACAATCAAAGAGCGCCGACCACGATAGCAGATTCGACCAGAGCAAGAGGTCCCAGCCTGTCAAATCGCGCTCCGAGGAGAAAGACGACGACGACGACGACGACGACGATGATGATGATTCAGACGACGACGACGATGAGGAGGATGAATATCCAGTGTCGCATGAGATGGTCTTCAAGACACACGATCGCACCGTCACATCCATCACACTGGACGCCGCAGGAGGACGCATGGTGACCGGCTCGACCGATTGCACCCTCAAGTTCCATGACTTCGCCTCGCTCACTCCCTCGACCATCCGTGCCTTCAAGTCCGTTGATCCCTCAGCAGTCAAAGGCTCCGCTTCGTCCGAAACACACCCTGTGCACCACGTCTCGTTCAATCCCATCTCGCCAAGTACAATCCTGGCCATCACTGCTCTTCCACAACCGCGCATTCTCGATCGTAATGGAGAAACAATCGCAGAGTTTGCCAAAGGCGACATGTATCTGCGCGACATGCACCATACCAAGGGTCACATTTCCGAAGTCACCTGCGGCGTGTGGCATCCTGAACAACGCAACATTTGCGCCACTGGAGGCACAGATAGCACCGTTCGTATCTGGGACGTGAACAACCCGCGCCAACAAAGCAATGTCATTGTCCACAAGTCGAGGATCGCAGGCTCTGCAGGACGGACCCGCATCACTGCCGTGTCTTGGGCTGCTTCGGCACAGTCTGGCAACAACCTTCTTGTTGCTGCTGCCCTTGACGGCAGTCTGGTCATGTGGGATGGCAACGGTCCTTATACCAGACCTGCTGCCGAGATTCGCGATGCCCACACAAAAGATACTTGGACTAGCGGTTTGCAGATCAACTCTACTGGCCAGCTTGTCATGACACGTGGTGGAGACGATACCATCAAGTTATGGGATACCAGGAAGTTCAAGCAGCCTCTCAGGACCATCTCTTTCCCTTCAATATCCTCACAGTACCCGACTTCCAATATTTGCTGGTCGCCCAAGGAAACCGAAGTGCTCGTTGGCTCTGCCACTGGTGATCTTCACATCCTGAATTCTGCTACACTCAGATCTGAGCTGGTGACTCCAGTGACACCGGGCTCTGCTATCGTTAGTGTCTATTGGCACAAAGAGCTGAATCAGATTATAACCGGATCCGCCAATGGCGAGACTCATGTTCTATACAACCCCAACATGTCTGAGGGAGGTGCAAAGACTGTCATGCTCAAAGCTCCCAAGCGTCGTCACATCGATGATGACCCCAACCTCACCATGGATCTCTCTCACGGCATTGGTGGTGATGCTGTCATCCTGCCAGGAGGCTCTGCCCCATCGGCCGCTTCATTCGCCTCGAGACACCCAACAGTTGGTTTGACTGCCTCTGGTAAATCGAGAGATCCAAGACGACCGCATATCCCCAATACCACACCATTCGCCAAGAGTAATGCCGATGCAGCTTATATCAAAGAGCATATCCCTCTTAGTGGTATGCGTGAGGAAGACCCAAGAGAAGCACTTCTCAAGTATGCCGACAAGGCGAAGAACGACCCCATGTTCACCAACGCCTGGGCCGATACGCAACCGAAAACGATATACGCCGAGCTTAGTGATGAAGAAGAAGAAGGACCAGACAAAAAGAAGGCCAGGCGATGAAACTCCACCCACAAGTTCTGTGACACCAGAGATGACCCGAGATACCCATTTGAGATAGCGCACATATCAACAACAACAGCATCATCATGACCATTTACTCTTTTCGTCCACTGAAACATGAGCCGTGTGACAAAACACATGACTGTTTGCATACCGAAAGCCTTCTTTTTACCAGACGGCCCGATAACGCCATTGAGGCTTTCACGGCCTTATCAGCGGCGGGCCCCACTTTCTTATTGTGTTGACAGTCGCGCCCAACAACCATACAGATTGCTGGGAGCTTGCCATGTGCGAATATTTTTTTTTATCTATTAGACAATTCCATCAGACATAGCGACTTTTATCGGATCGGATAAAAACAAAGACTTTCTGACCTTCTTCAATTCTCTTTCCCTTTGGATCTTGATCTAGCGACAACCCTTGCACATCATCATCATCATCATCATCATCCCACCTTCTGCGTTCTAGGCCACCACTCCTCCGCCAAGCTATACCACCAAGCTCCCCTCCCAGCCCACTCGGGTCTTTTTTATTTGACATCAGCAACAATGAACAAAGCCACCACCACCACGACGCTCGAAAACAAAGTCATCTTCCTCACCGGCGCGGGCTCCGGAATCGGACGGGCAACCGCGCACAAACTCTCCAAACTCGGCGCCCGCCTGGCCCTCAGCGACATCGACATTGAATCCTGCCGCGAAACCGCAAAACAGTGCTCCGGCGGACCTCACCAAGTGACGCTCCTGAACGTGTCAGAATACAAACGCTGCATCGAGACGGTCAAAGACGCGATTGGCTATTTCGGCCGCATCGATCACGTCTTCAATTGCGCGGGCATCAACCCCACGGCACGCGATCTGGTGGATTGCTCCGAAGATTACTTTGACAAGCTGGTGGCGGTCAATCTCAAGGGCGTGTACAATGTCACCAAAGCCACGATTCCTCATTTGCGCGCTGGGTCGGCGATTGTGAATGTTTCGTCCATTTGCGGGATCCACCCTCACAAGCAAATGGCCATTTATTGCGCGACAAAGTATGGCATCATTGGCTTTTCGAAGAGTATGGCGTTGGAGTTGGGACCAAAGGGGATCAGGGTCAATGTCGTCGCGCCGGGATATATCGAGACGCCGACGAATGCGAGTGTGGTCGCTGGTGAGGAAGCACTGAAAAAGACGAGTGAGCAGATTGCCATGGGGAGGATGGGCAAGGCGAGTGAGATTGCGGATGTGGTTGCTTTTCTGATGGGTGAGGAGAGCAGATATATGAATGGAAGTGTTGTCGAAATTAATGGTGGCACTGGTTGAAGAAGGAAGAGGAGTTGGAATTGAAATTTTGATGATTTTGGGGGGGGTTTTTTGCTTTCTGGTTGCATTTATTGTTGTCGACATGAGCTTTGGAGTAGAAGGCGAATATGGGAAGAATGCAGTTGGGGGGCAATACAGGCCGAAATGTGCACATGACGAAAAAGTTCTGCTTATGTATCTCGGTCTCATCATGAACAATATACGATTTGTCTTGTAGTGTTCCTTGTCTTCACGAAGCCAAGCAGAGCAAAGAGTCCGAGTCTTGGGCAAGGGCAATGATAGAGAAACATGTTTGAACGGGGGTATAAAAGTATGTCTACAAACAGACCATATCATGACTTTTTGACCATCTACCTGGGCTGATTGATTTGCACCTTCTTGTCTTCACCACAGCTGACAATACCCCAAGTCTCGTCCCACTGCACGCCAAACACCTTGATGCCCTCGCCACCGACAGGCTTCTTCTCGCTCTGGCCATCGCGTTCCAAGACAAAGATGCTTTCGCCAGTCATACCGCCCTCGGCGATGGCATTTCCAGCTTTGGCGTTACGCACATCCCACACGCGAACACTGCCGTCATGACCACCGGACGCAAAGACAAAGCCGTTGTCGGGAGAGGGAGTGAGCGATACAACGGCATTGTTGTGGCCGCGTAGCGTCATGGCGACGATGGCAGTGGCAGATGCACGAGGATCGATGAGAGAAATGTGACGGGCGGTCGTGCCTGCAGCAACGAGATTCAACTGCGGCAGTGCGGCAACCGAGACCAAGGGGTGTGAGGTGGCGCGTGTGTCGACACAGCTGTGGGTAGCCAGATCCCAGGTCTTGAGTGTGTGGTCCCACGAGGTAGAGTAGGCGACCGTGGCATCGTCGGGCTTGAAAATGACGTCTGATACAGGGGCAGTGTGACCGCCTAGGAGAGAGAGCGCGCCGCGCTGAGGTACAGTAACGCTGGGTTTCCTTCGCTTGGACGAGGGGTTGGGGAGGAGATGTGCGGGTGCCGAAGGGTTGCTCTTGATGTCGCTGGAAAAGATACCGACGGTGTGATCTTGCGCGGCGGTCAGAATGCGTTGGGAAGGGGTGTGAACTGCCAGTCTGTCGACAGATGCCGTGTGTCCCAGGAGCTCCACCTTTGGTGTGATTTCCGAGTCGTTGTAGTTCCAGATTCTGACGCTGCGATCCACGCTCGACGAAACCAAGCGTGAATGATCCAAGAACTTGACACTCTTGACAGGCCCGCTGTGTCCACCATCTCCACTCGTTGCCAAAATCTCCTTGCTCTGGTTCCAGAGTCTCAACAGACCGTCATAACTCGCCGACACCAGCCGCTCGTTTCCAGCACCACCAAAGTTCTTGCCCGCCCATCTTCCAGCAGCCGAGGTCGTCGAGAGAAGGTCGATACTGCTGACCCAATCGTCGTGTTCGAAAGAGGCGACATGCGACGGCGGTACAAGAGCGCGTACGTATTCGACATTGAGCGTGGTTTCGGCAGAGATGCCGTTGGCCGTCAAGAATTCATCAATCGAAGTGCGCAGGAATTGGCCATTGATCAGGAACTCAAAGGGGACGGGTTGTTCGGTTTCGAGCAGACGGTTGACGAGAGTTGAGAGCTGGTATCTACGGAGCTCTGCGAAACTCGTCAGCTATGCGGCTCGCTGCGAACACTCATGTTGCGCTGGGCCCAAGAGAGCACAATCAACGTCTTGCTTACCGGTAGAGACGAGGATCGGGCCCGTATCCTCGGGCAACTCGATATCCGGGCTCCTCGTGCTGAGTTGGATTCTCACTTGCGACGTCGACATGTTGTGCTATGTGCGGGTGTTTTGTGTTTATGCCATGGTCGCATGCTCGAAAAAAGTTGATGCATTCGAACAAATTCTGCCGCCCTCGCACTCACCGCCTTGATACTGTACAAATTGTGCCTACACAATTTCCATGACTTCAACCATGAACTTCATCTTCTGCGATGCATCACTGTCTTTGAGATGCAACATGGTGTACAATGGCAAGCAGAGATCCCGACACTACATATAAACTACCCTTTGCTTCCGTACATCGGTCTCTTTCTCTCTGGGACTGCACTGCGCCAAGATGAGAGCTCCTTTCATCTTTCAATTGCAGCAAGACTACAAGAAAAAGATCCTTGTATCTCTCCAATCATCGATACCAGATTAGATTCGTCCATCGAGGCCAGGTCCAGTCCTTTGACATGCATCCCTACCTTTGGGTGGGAGTGGCAATCTATGACCACTAGACTCGAACTCTACCAAGAGCCGCATGGTACGAAGATGGGCAAGTCGTGAACTTTTCGGAAAGAGATATATCGTCTAGGTAGGAACATGCAAGCATATCGAATTTTCGAGGCTCATAGTACAGACGACAAAGAAAAAAAAAAGTGAAGATAGAAAAACAGTAAGGGTTCCATCCTTGCGCTTTTATTCTAAAACGCAAAGATGCTGTACAGGGCCATAATTTTCTCCCCCAAGAGAGCAACTGTGTCTGGATACTGGCATTTGACGCTTATCGTCATTCATCAGCTCTCCAGCCATTTGCCTAAATCTCCCCTCTAATAGAATTACCAAACTCCTATCGAAGAAGTTTATTTGAGGAACTCCTTGCCCTCGGTTCTGACATCAGGGCGAGGAGATGAGGGGTTGCGGACGGCCTTGGTGGTGGGAGGGTTGTACGCGAGCTTTCTGGTCTTGACGACAGTCCACTTGTATCTATAGCATAAAGTCAGTGTTTGTTGAGAGGACAGCTTGGAGCAATTCCTCGCGACTCACCTCTTGACCCAGACGGAGAGGGCGAAGAGAGTACCGGCAACGGCCATAACCTTCCAGCCCATCTTCTTGCGGTCATCCATCTCGGGCTCGGCAGTCCAGTTCAAGAACTCGACGACATCCTTGGCCATCTGCGAGGTGGTGGCGGGGGTCTTGTCGTCGTACTCGACGAGACCGTCGTAGAGGACACGAGCCATGGCAATACCGGTACCGGGGAAGTAGGGGTTGAAGTTGAGGCCCTCCTGGACAACAGCGCCAGCTGGGGGCTCCTCGGGGTAACCAGTCAGAAGAGAGAAGATGTAGTTGCAGCCACCGTGACGGGCCTTGACCATGAGCGAAAGATCCGGGGGGAGGGCACCGTTGTTGGCAGCACGGGCAGCCTCGTCGTTCTTGTAGGGGCTGGGGAGGTAGTCGGAGAGCTTTCCGGGACGCTTCTCGATCTCACCCTCATCGTTGGGCTCGGTGTCGAACTCGTTCTCCTCGGCAAGGGCCTTAGCCTCGTCGACGGTCATGAAGTTACCGACCAGGTTGCGGTAGGCAATGCGCTTGAGGGAGTGGCAGGAAGCGCAGACCTCCTGGTATACTTGGAAACCTCTGCGGAGAGCCTGGTGGTCGAAGGTCTTGTAGAGCTTCTCGTGCTCCCAAGGGTACTTGGTGGCGTGGAGACTGTTGGGCGCATGGTCAGCGTCGAGGGGTCGAGTATGTATGCGGGTGTTTGACGTACCCCTCCTCGGCGGGGGTCATGGCCTGGGCATCACGGCCGAACTGGTAGTAGTACCATGCGGCGGAACCGACGGCGAAGACGGTGGCGGCCGACGCAGTGGCAGTGTTAGCCCATTGCGAGGACTCGGCAGCAGAGGAAGAAGAGGCAGCGCGCTGGGAGAATCGAGACGTCAGCTGGGCACAATTCAGTAGGCGATGCGGCGGTGCCGGATGGTGGGTTGTATAGACGTGTGTTTCTGGGTTGGGAGCGTACCGTGGACTGGCGGGTTGCGGCGCTGCGAGTGGAAGCGGCGATGCGCGCGGATCGCAGGCTGGATCTGGCCAACATGGTCTGCGATTGACAGTGTCGTCGGAGGGGAGAGAGGGTGGTGGGAGGAGGGTGTCGAACAACTGAGGTCGAGCAAGATGTCGCCCAAGCGGACGAGCGAGCGAGAGAAGATGCCAAGACCGTCAGCAGCATCTGATTGGCTGACGCTCTTCTCGACAATGTAAGCACCCGGGCCATTTTGGTTGTCCACACGCGACGTCGACTTTTGGCCATTGAGACTGTTTCGCAGCCGTGCCAAGACCTTGTCCCGCCAAGCAACCATCTCCCAAACTTTTGTTACTGCCGTCACAGCCAGCCAGCAAGACTCATAGCCAATTCCGTCCGCTCTCGCCGCTGCGCATCCCCCCAAACCACCTCCCGAGTCCGACCGCGCACCCTCCGCAACCATGGCCTCGAACGGCGAATTCCCCCAGGACGACTCGCCGCCCGCTTCCCCCACCTTGAACCCCCAGCAGGACCAGTCCGAGTCGGAAGATGAGGTGCCTGAGCAGAAGCCCAAGTCTGCCTTGAAGAAGTCTGCTCCCGCCCCCGCCGTCCAGAGACCCTTCATCGCCGAGCAGCCCGACCCGTCAACCATCGATGTCAAGGCTCTGAACCCTCTGTCGCCCGAGATCATCTCGCGCCAGGCCACCATCAACATCGGCACCATCGGGCACGTCGCTCACGGAAAGTCCACGGTCGTCAAGGCCATTTCTGGTGTCCAGACTGTCCGTTTCAAGAACGAGCTGGAGAGAAACATCACCATCAAGCTCGGTTACGCCAACGCAAAGGTCTACAAGTGCGACAACGACGAGTGCCCTCGCCCCACCTGCTACAGGAGCTACAAGAGTGACAAGGAGGTCGACCCTCCATGCGAGAGAGATGGCTGCTCTGGTACATACCGTCTGCTCAGACACGTTTCGTGAGTTCTTCTACGCACATGCCCTCACCTGCGAGCTGTATCTAACGGCCATCTAGCTTCGTTGACTGCCCCGGTCACGATATTCTCATGAGTACCATGTTGTCTGGCGCCGCCGTTATGGACGCCGCCCTTCTTCTCATCGCTGGAAACGAAGTCTGCCCCCAGCCTCAGACCTCTGAACATTTGGCCGCCATTGAGATCATGAAGCTCAACCACATCATCATCCTGCAGAACAAGGTCGATCTTATGCGCGAGGAGGCCGCTAGCCAACACCACGAGTCCATCCTGAAGTTCATCCGCGGTACTGTCGCCGACGGCAGCCCTATCATCCCCATCAGTGCTCAGCTGAAGTTCAACATCGACGCCATTAACGAGTACCTCGTCTCCAAGATTCCCGTCCCCCCGAGAGACTTCACCGCCGCTCCTCACATGATCGTCATCAGATCTTTCGATGTCAACAAGCCTGGTGCCGAGATTGAGGATCTGAAGGGTGGTGTTGCTGGTGGTTCCATCTTGACTGGTGTATTGAAGCTTGGTGACGAGATTGAGATCAGGCCCGGTATCGTCAGCAAGGACGAGCAGGGCAAGATCCAGTGCAAGCCCATTTTCTCAAGAGTCGTCTCGCTCTTTGCTGAGAACAATGATCTGAAGTTCGCCGTGCCTGGTGGTCTGATCGGTGTCGGTACTCGTGTTGATCCCACCCTCTGCCGTGCCGATCGTCTGGTCGGTTTCGTCCTTGGTCTCCGTGGCCAGCTCCCCGCCATCTACACTGAGATTGAGGTCAACTACTTCCTCCTCCGTCGTTTGCTCGGTGTCAAGACCGCCGATGGCAAGCAGGCCAAGGTTGCCAAGCTCGCAAAGAACGAAGTGCTCATGGTCAACATTGGTTCTACCGCCACTGGTGCCAAGGTCGTTGCCGTCAAGGCCGATGCTGCCAGACTGCAACTCACCAGCCCTGCCTGTACCGAGATTGGCGAGAAGGTCGCCCTTTCGCGCAGAATCGAGAAGCATTGGCGTCTCATCGGATGGTAAGTTTGATTCTATCTTCACGTTTTAGACTTTATACTAACGTTGCCCAGGGCCACCATCCTTGCCGGTTCTACCCTTGAGCCCACCATCGAGTGAACAATGACGGAGTGACAACTCATCAATGAACCAAATCGACATCCAAACAAGCGAGATCGCCACGAGAGATATTGCAGGGACGACACGTAGAGGATTCAATGTGAAATGGACGATCAAAAGTTGGATTTGTATTCACGCACCGCGCTTCTTTCTGAATGTGCGAAGCGGTTTTGTGCGGGATGCATGCTTGTCTGTGGGCATTAGATTGGGGGTGTTTTTTTCATGGCGCAGAGGATGAGTAGGGATGCGTGTTTCTTTTTCTTATGATCTCGTCCACGACTCCATCCTGGCTGTTCACCCTCCCATTGCATGACAACAAGAAATACACAGTTTTATGACAACACTTGCTGCCTGACTTTTCTGCATCGTTGCATCGTTGACAGTAGAAACAGTGGTGGTCTCTACCACGGAACTCACCGAAAGAGGTGATCGAGAAGACGCCAGGGGGAACATGAAGAACCTCTGTCTGCTAATCGCAACTCAGGATATTACAGCATCGTCGTCTTGAAGTCTCGACTCTCTTCCTATATCAAATTTCAGATCTACATCTCTTGGGTGAGACATGAGGAGGGGCAACAGCTGATGCACATACCACCATTGGCAACGGGAAGGAAGGTGTTTGTTTCTCGTGGTTGCCTGTTTGAGAATAAAGATTAACTCCCTCGCACCACAAATTCGAAGCGCAGACCTGTACCTCCCGACCTTTCTCAAGGCAGACTTTGTCATCGTTTATACTGCTCAAACTCATGAGACACTGATGACACTCAAGCGAGGACTGGAGATACCAGTGCTCATCGTTTGAGCTACGCAATGGCATAGCTCAGTAGCAGAAAGAGAATGAAGATTTTGCTTCTCCAAGAATGTGCAAGATGAATGTTGAATACCGGGGCTTCTGCTACTTTGAACTTGCAGTCATGTGGACTTTTTTCCTCTGTCAAGACGGAACCACTGTTTCGTCAATCGCCGAATGTGCGGACATGGTTCGTACTCAGATTGTGACATAGCTATTGGTTTCTTGATGAGTGAAGAGAGTTGTACCCTCGGGACCTGTAGAAGTGTTTAGACAAGATCAAATATACATGTAGCAGAACGGGCCCTGGACAGTACTCATCACATCTCTCATCGTAACATTCTTGCCCCTTCCAGCCCATCCGATACTAATCTCCGTCTCAAACGTAGTATTCGCACTAGGCGGCTGGTTCAAGAACGTATCCGTACCCGCGATAGCATCTTTACCGTAAATCCTGTTCTCGGGGTCCAACATCTGCCACGCCGTCCACACGACATCAATCATGCCGTGATGAAGATAGAATGCTGGATCGCCTGGCGAGACAAAGACGTCACGGCCGGGGTCACCGCCCATACTGTAGTGGCCTCCGCCGTGCACGCCAATGTTGCCGCTGCCGGGTATACCTTGCATCTGCATCTGGAAATCGTAGACGTTTTTCGCACTGACGATGTTATCGACGATGGCGGTGAAATTTGCATAGCGCTGGTTAATCTCATCTGTGAGATCGCGTTTCAGGCAGCGTGGGTTGTAGGACAACGGACCAGTTGGGCTGACGGCTGTGATGTTGCCAGGAACGGTCAAAGCTGCAGGACCTAAATTCACAGTCATGTTTGCAAAAGGTCCTGACTCGACGCAACCGCCTCCACTGCCTGTAGGGAGGTAGATCTCGGGCAGGCCGTTGCCACCCAACACCACATCAAGACCTGACTGATTGATCTTTGCACCGTTGCCGCTCATGCTCGTCTTACTCCCATCCCAGACCGCACTCTTCTCCATCCCTGTCTCGGCTGAAAGCCCCCAGTTCCAGTATGGTTGTGTGCCTTTGTATCCGCATTCGTCGATCAACACTTGCTCGTACTCCCACAGAAAATAGCGATGCCAGCCTAAAAAGTTACCCGTATAGTGGATTCGCAATGTCTGATCAATGTGCGTGGCAACCCAATCGTCATATCTGGTTTTTGCGCCTTCGGCCCAAGATTGAGGGGATCTTGCGGGTTTGGCTTGCAGGCATTTGACTGCGTCTGTATAGGCGATGCGGTCTCGGGGTGAGAGCGTGCTCCATTCGCGTCGGATCTTGACGTTGTTGGGTTTGCAGGTTGGGCTGAAGGGCTTGTTTTGGGACTTTATGAGGTAGGAGGCGTGTGAGATTAGGGTTTTGAGTTGGTGTTTTGCGGTGGGTATATCTTTGGATGCCGTGGTTGGAAGTTTGTCGTGGGGGCTGGCGTTGGTGGTTGCCAATAGGACAGCAGTTGCGAGGATGAGAGAAGCCTTCATTGGAAGCGAGGATGACTTTTGCTATACTTGACCTTCCTGAGAGCAGCGAAGGTTGGGCGTGTATTTATATGCTCTGCTCGGCAATTTCATGACTGACATTCTTAGCATGCATGTATCCAAGTCAGCCTTCAATATTAGCCGTGAAGATACTGCGCATGGCTATTGTATGCCGTGGCTTTCTAAGCTGCATTATTATAACAGCAGAATGTCGAAACGATAGGTCGTCGACAGCTGAGGACGCGGCATACTGCAGGCAAGGGCGGCGCGAAGGATTCCTCTGGCGAAATGCTCGAGATTAAATTGTCCAGACCGCCTCGAACGGCCTGTACCTGCAGCCGAGGTGGAGATGCGAGATTATCGGTATGCCAAGATGTTGTTCATATATCAAAGGATGCGATTTTTGCACCGGTCAAGACCGGATGAGAACTCGATCGCAGAATGGTGTTTGCAAGATTTCACGTTTCTTGTGCGATTGGATTGTTCGATATTAGGGCCTGGAGAAAAGCCAGCCTCACCTATTCCTATGCGAAAACAGCACTGATTACATGCAGCAAAATGCTTGCTTTGTATGAACAAATAAATCATCCTCCATGACAATCGTGAAGTTGAGTTCCATGGGTAGGATTTTGCCGGACTTCGGCCGAAGGGGGCCTCTCCACAAGTAGGCTGAGGTTCTAAGAAACCTCTTTGACCACAACTCATCGTGGTTGCATTTTGTAATGTTAGTTACAAGCCAGGCTCTGTCTTTGTGCGAGTTCTTTCATGTGGTTCAATCGATTCAATGAAAGGTTCAAGAGGATCTGGACCAGCCAAGGCATTCGATCATCATGCTTCGAGGTGAGTATAGAGGCTTCAATGTACCAGGTATCATGTAACATTACATCCTTATATTGGGTTCGACATATCGGTATCAAGCCCTCTATTGGTCTAGCATGATCTTCTGTGGCATCTCTATGTGCTCGGGCATTTTGTACATCAAAAACCTTCTCAAGCAAAGTCTTGCACATGGAAGGACCGAATTACGAAGCAGATACCTGAAATGTTCTCTTTCAACAGCTTTCTTATGCGCGAGGTTTCTGCGCCGTGTATATCGCTTAAGTGTTTAGTAAGAGCGGTGAGCAATTTTAGGTCTAGTAAAAACTCACGCTCCAATACAGCATCTTCACTCGAGCTGAGCTAAATATGCTCATAAAAGAGTTGATACTGCAGGCTCTTTCAGCGGCTTCCCGTATTACTCATTTTGCTACCTGCAACAAAAAAACGGTCTCTAAAGTCCGGATCTCTTTTTCTCCTCTTCACTTCCTGTATTCTCATCACGAATCATCTTCAGTCATACCAGTCAATCTGAATTACATACGACATATACAGCATGCCTACTGAACGTCCTCTTGACCCTAAGGCCCCAACCTTCATCTCCAAAACCAAGCCACTCGATCCCAAGGCTGCGATATTCGTGCCTCGAGGAAGCACGCAGACTCCTTCATCAGGAGCTTCAGAGGTTGTGCGTGACAGGAACTGAGATGGCCAGTATCAGAAATGCCAATTTCGGTTTTAAGCCAACCATCACATTGACCACAGGATTCTTCTCTATCCCCCTCGAGCTATAACTCGATATCTACGAAATGGTTGTCGATGAAGAATATGAGATGCACGAGGTTGGCTTACCTGCACTTCTTCGGACCAGAATACAAATCACACGCGAATTCTATCAGCTGTGCACCTTACGCATGGTCCTGGTCAAGGAGAAGCATGGCGACAGCAAAAAGTACAAACGCTTCTGAAACACACATGCAAGAATGTTAGATTTTGCCGGATAGTATGGCAGATGCGGATCTTTGTTTGACATACGGATCGAACATTGGTGCTCTTACGCTGCTGGCTATCCAGATAAAGCCGTAAGCTCACACGGACGGTGCAGACACTGCGAAATACGACGCTTGGACAGAATGCCCTTTTATGTTCGGCGAGTCTCGTCGCTGTTGTCGGTTTTGTTCACATGTATCGCGCTCGACCTGACACTCGCTGGCTTTGTCTTGCAGCAGAGTTCGTACAGCCAAGGAAAATTCAATCCGACCAGAATGATGGTCCTGTCTGTTGACCGTCAGCCATAGGCGCGGATTGAAGCGTACGAACTTGAGTTCGAAATTATGATGGTACCATTGGAGCAAGTACCGCTTTAGTATCGTAATATCGTAATTCATCCAAATCAGTCCTTATAAAACCATGCACCATTGGTCTTGAGATGCAGGTTTAATAGAGGCATTGCACGCTATAGAAATAAGGTTTCGAGATAGACGTTTGATGACGAGGTGGTGTACCCGAAAGCACCTCGGCCTTGGCGTAACCACAACCTCGACATTGTCAATCATCTTTCCCCCTCAGTGTTATCTCCACCTCTCAAACTCGTAAACACCATGGCAGAAGTACGCAAACGAGCCAAAGCAGCAGACCCGACCGTCGCTCCACCCGAGCCTTCAAACAACAAACCCAGCAAAAAGAGCTCCGGTTTCAGCTTCACGGATGTTTTGCGCGTGCTGGGCGGTCTCCTGCTGTTGAACTGCACGTTGAGTTATTTTGTCACTTCTTCGTCGTTGACCTGGGGTTGGCGACCGTGGTACTCGAAGCCTGCGGTTCTTGCTTCCTGGCTTGTACGTTCACCAGACTTGACTCATTTTCTCTTCAGCTGTTCGATCAATCGCTAACACGAAGCACAGAGAGGACCGGTCTACCTGACTGATGAGGAATTGAAAGCACACGATGGCAGCGACACCAGCAAACCTGTTTACATCGCTCTGAACGGCACCATCTACGACGTCAGCGCCGGCCGCCACGTCTACGGCCCAGGAGGCAGTTACAGTTTCTTTGCCGGCAGAGATGCGACTCGCGCCTTCATCACTGGATGTTTTCAAGAAGACTTGACGCCGGATACACGCGGCGCCGAGCTCACTTATATCCCTGTCGATGACGACGTTACTGAAGACGGAGAGCTAAAAAGAGAGGGAGGTAGAAAGGGCGTCACCAAGGCGGAGTTGAAGAAGAGAAAAGAGAGGGAGACAAGGCTGGCCAAGAAGAGGGTACATGATACTATCCACGGGTGGAGTCGTATGTTCAAGGGCGAGGCGGGAAAGAATTACTTTGAGGTTGGCAAGGTCAAGAGAGAGGAAGGCTGGTTGGAGAAGTTGCCCAGGAGAGAATTGTGCGAGCAGGCGCAAAAGCAGAGACCCAAGCGCAAGGGTTGAGCAATTTTCGGTGTGAGAATGGCGGATTTTTTGTACAGATATACATGTGTGAATAAGAAGAAATGTGGTGATAGTACAACATCAACGCTTGACCCAGGCAGGCATCTTGCGGGCCTTGAGCTTTCCGGGCTTCTTTCTCTCGACGCGACGGGGGTCTCTTGTAACGACACCGGCTGAAAATAAAAGTTAGCTTTGTGACAGGAAGAAGCATAGAGTGTAAATTCCGCATACCTCTTCTCAATGCAGGCTTGAGCGATGGCTCGTGCACCATCAATGCCTTGGACACGGCCAAAGCAATAGCGTCAGCCTGGCCGGTAGTACCTCCTCCTCGGGCCACACACCAGACATTGTACTTGTCCATGCGATCGGTGGCCTTGAGAGCCCAAAGTGCACTCTCACGGTCATGCAGACGACCAAAGGCCTGAGTCAAGGGCTTGCCGTTGACCAAGCATTCTCCTTCGCCCTCAACAAGATATACAACGGCGTTGCTGCTCTTTCTCCTGCCGACACCTCTGGCACGGCCATACTCGTCAACGACTCCAGGCTTGGGCTGGTTGTGGAAAGGCTGGACGTCACGCATATACTGTCGGAGAGCAATCGAGACCTCGTCAGGCATGAGGTTGGGGTGGATGTAGTTCAGTCGTTGCAAGACTTGTAGAATTTTTGTGTAACGTGCGGCTTTGACAGGCTCATTGCTGTTGACCTTGTACTGTGCCAGTGTCTTCCACGCGATACGAGGGGCGTGTCCGGTGGGCAGAACGGGCAAGGTCTGGTACTTGCGCAGCAGATTCTCGAGGTTCAAGAGGTCGTCGGTGAAGTCGGGCTTGCCAGTAAAGTACGAGGGCGAGGCGGGGACAATGCGCAGGCGGTCCATCATGGCTGTGTAGGCAGCGACACTGCGGTCGCCCTCCAGCTCCTCATCATCGACGGTATCCTCGATCTCGGCGGCCTCGTTGTCGGGGTTTTTGAAGTCAATCGGAGGAGCTGCACGGATGTCGCCCAGCGGTAGGTCTGAGGACGTTGTCGAGGCCAGACGGCGGAATTGTGGTTGAGAGATGGGGAATCTCCTAGTGGCAGGCTGGCGGAATGAGGCGATTGCGGCGCGCAGGCCTGACCGCAAGGCTCCAAACTCCATATTAGGCAGGCACAGGAGACGGTGTATGCTAAGTCGCTGTCACTGTCACTGCTGCCGTCGCTGGATCGCTCTTGCCCGTCCGACTTCTTGCAGATGCGGAAACAGCCGAGGATGAACCGAACAAAAATCGGCAGGTGCCCAAAGCTCAACGCCGCCGCTCTTGCTCTTCTTTTTCATTCCCCTCCTCATCCATCCCCTCTGTGTAGCTTCTCTCTCACCAGTTGCACAATTCCCGAAACAATGTCTTCTTTCGGAAAGCTCTACACCTACCCGGTATGCCTCGACTTGGCCGCACAACACCGTCAGCATTTCGACTGACATGTCTCTCTTAGGGTAACCCCCGTACCACTGCCCTGCTGGCCGTCGCAAAGGCCAACAGCCTCAACCTTGACATTGTTCACACCGAGCCTGCCAAGGGTGTCGAGACTGAGTACCTCAAGCTCAACAAGCTCGGCAAGGTCCCTACCTTCGAGGGTGCCGACGGCTACGTCCTCACCGAGTGCATTGCCATTGCCATCTACCGTACGTCGCCAATTCCTCTTCGTCCACATCTCCCTTCCACTGCAATGATGAGACATATTATCAAACAGTTATCCCTGTCTGAAGACTATTGTTGAGAATTATTTTTGATCTGATTGCACCGCTACACCTCACTTCTGCACAAGAAACATCACTGCCAAGTATCTTGCGGCAATGCGCTGACCGCTTTCCGCACACAGTCACCTCCCAGAACGAGAAGACCACTCTCCTCGGCAAGACCAAGCAGGACTACGCCTCCATCCTCAGATGGATGTCCTTCGCCAACACTGAGGTCCTTACTGCCCTCGGTGGCTGGTTCCGCCCTCTGATCGGCCGTGACCCCTACAACAAGAAGTCCGTCGACGACGCCCAGAAGGCCACCGCCAAGGCCGTCGGTGCCCTCGAGGACCACTTCCTCGTCAACACCTACCTTGTTGGTGAGCGCCTCACTCTTGCCGACCTTTTCGCTGCCGGCATCATCTCTCGCGGCTTCCAGTACTTCTTCGACAAGGAGTGGCGCAGCAACAACCCCAACGTCACACGTTGGTTCGAGACTGTCACCAACCAGTCCATCTACTCGGACGTTGCTGACAAGCTCGAGTTCATCGAGAAGGCCATCCCCAACCAGCCCCCCAAGAAGGAGGCTGCCCCCAAGGCTGAGAAGCCCAAGGAGGCCCCCAAGCCCAAGGCTGCTGCCAACGACGACGAGGAGGAGGCCCCTGCCGCCCCCAAGCCCAAGCACCCTCTTGAGGCTCTCGGCCGCCCCACCTTCGTTCTTGACGAGCTGAAGCGCAAGTACTCCAACGAGGAGACCCGTGAGGTTGCCCTTCCCTGGTTCTGGGAGAACGCCAACTTCGAGGAGTACTCCCTCTGGAGAATGGACTACAAGTACAACGATGAGCTCACCATGACCTTCATGACCTCCAACCTCATCGGTGGTTTCTTCACCCGTCTCGAGGCTTCCCGCAAGTACATCTTCGGCGCCGCTTCCGTCTACGGCTCCTCCAACGACTCTATTATTCGTGGTGCTTTCCTCGTCCGCGGTCAGGAGGCTCTCCCCGCCTTCGATGTCGCTCCTGATGTCGAGTCTTACGAGTTCACCAAGCTCGACCCCAAGAACCCTGAGGACAAGAAGTTCGTCGAGTCCATGTGGGCCTGGGACGAGCCCATCCAGCCCGAGAACAAGGAATGGAGCGATGGAAAAGTTTTTAAGTGACGGAACTAATAGGTTCTTTATTGCCATCTAGCGGTATAGCTGCAGTGGGAAAAAGCTGTGGTGCCATTGCTGGAGTGTGCGAAAAATAATGAGATAGAAGTCGTAAATTTTAACGCTGTAACGTCAATCCAGTTCGAAATCTGAGTCATGACAGTGTTCTTGAGTTGTACAAAGCTCGCTGGACTCATTGCCAGTGCTTGTGTTGTCGTGTTGTAGAAAACAGTGTGGGCGGCATCTCCATACAGCCACTCTGGGAGCGACGTCGTATTGGTTTTGCCAAGCTCAAGCATTGGCACAGATCGCCGTACGCCTAGCCTATGTCTTGTTCAAAGGCTTACTCTTTATATTACTCTCTCTCCCTGTCTTCTGTCTCTCTTTCTCTTTCCCTAGTCTAAAGTTGTTGTTGTCCTAGGGTATAGTCTAGTAGTGCGATAGTAGAACTAGCCATGTGAACAGATAGGAGCAGGCGAATTGCTTTGTGTAGTCCTTCTTTTGTGAGTAAATTTTTCACCTTCTTCCACTAGAATATCTCCTTACACGTCAAGGAAATGACTATGTTGTTTCGTGCTTGGAAGATCATTCATGGTTGACAGAACTCGGTGTATTGAGCCCTTTCATCGAACAGTTTCAAACAGAAGCTGCGTATGCTTGCAACTTCCCACTTCACGACTTCAAAGACGCCAAACAGGTTCCTCGTGGCTCTATGTAAGAACAACTTTCTGATCTCTCGTCACTCCCTCGCTTTTAATTCTCAAGTCACGCATCTGCATCTCTTTTCATTGTGCTCCGCCGTTATTACAGCCTGGCACTCGACCCACCATTATAGGGATTGCGCCTTGCCTGGTCCTTCCTCTTTGACGTGTATGCTGCCTGCGATAAACAACACTGAGCCCGTCACTCTCATCACGCGCTGGTAGTGCATCAAACAGGCTCGGCTCGGCTTATCTGGTTCCTGCGACTCACAGCACTTGATCTGTCAGGCTCTGGCCATACACTATTAGTACACTCCGACAGCGTAAGGTCAAAGTGCTGAGTCTTATCTCATCGACTCTGCATCCTGTAAGCCCTCGTATCTTGATCTGCCAACCACCGAACCATCAACTCGCCCAGTATCGATTATCGGGCCTCTGCGTACATAAAGAAAAAGATGGCACATCTCCCGGACGAAATGTGGCTTCATGTCGCCAACTACTTCAACATTTCGATTAATGTCTGCGCGAAAGGGTATGAACCAACCACAGAAAGTGAGGAAACCATCCAACAAACTTTGCTCTGCCTCTGCCTTGTATCAAAACAACTTCGCGCCATTTTTCAGCCACTACTGTATGGCCATTTTGTCAAGCCGGCAAGAAAGTGTGCCCAACACCGTCTCGTAACTGGCGACAGTGAATGGTTGCACAGATACTATCAGCGCGATGAACGAAGTTTTCGTGTCATTCGAAGAGAATCTAAACTTGAGAAGTTTCTTAGAACTATCATCCTCCGACCCGATCTCGCCGCTGGGGTCAGACAGGTGCGTATCGACTACTTTCACGGGACCAGCTCCCTTCCAAGGAATCTCGAAGAACCATATGAGAAACTACCTTTACATCAGACCACTTCCAGTTTCTTCGTGAACGCGCTCAGACGATTCGAAGAGTTTGACCGTCTGCGCTGTCGGTTCAGGAGGCAATGGGAGAAGAAGCTCCAGGATGGCGAAGAGATGGCCGAAGTTATACTTCTTCTAACCGTTCTGCCCAATGTCCGCTCGTTATGCTTAGCACCGCCCAGGTTCAGATTCGACAATTTCATGCTGGAGTTTCTCAACGATCTCCTTGGCCCCGGACCTCCATCTTGGACCATCAAGCCCACATTTGGGCATTTACGGAAGTATCTTGTTGATTTACCGCTGCAGGTACAACAGCCCCGTGCGTTCTTACGGTGCCTCGAGTCTCTCTCATTGGGATCTTGCAGTCGCTCAATTTGTCTGCAGAGTTGTATCAGTCTTCTGTCGCTGCCCGCACTGACATCGTTCACTGGAAGCTACATCGAGGGACATCTTTCGCAAGACCGACTGGCTCCGGAACTGACTTTTGGACATCTGCTTCATCTAACTCTTGAGCGCTGTCGCATCAAGTGTCCATGTCTTTGCTCTGTCCTGGACAGATGTACTGCGTTGATATCACTCAAGATCGACTCAAGCTTTGCGTTCAATATTCGATCAGAACAGCACATCATCCATACCACCTTCATGGTTGCTCTACAGAAGATGACAGATACCTTAGAGAGCCTGACATTGATGATGCCAGAATTTTATAAGCCAGTGCTTCTAGATCTGCGCGCTTTTCAAAAGCTGCGCTACTTGGAGGTCGATATGGATTGGTTGATCCATGATGCCAGCCCGCCATATATCTATGAGCTGCTACCCTCAAGCATTGAGCAGCTCAACATACGAGTGGTCGATCTCGACATTCTGCCACATCTTGACAAATTTCTCGAGACATTCGCGCCTGTCTCCACTCTCTCGAAACTGTTCGTCATGAGACTGTATATTGAGCATAGGGATGAGGAAGGACTCAGTGAGGGACTGACCAGCTTGCAGGAGCGTGCCAAAGAACATCATATAGATCTCGAGTTCGAGCTAGAGCCTGATGACAATAAATGGTGGTATTGGTGGGCTGATCGGGAAGTTCAATTTGATGATAACGTAGCGGACAGCGAAGGATCACAAAGCGACCACTCCGATCGCGATGAGTGACCGAGGACGTGGGTCGAAAGTCTGAGTTGTGCTATTGTCTATGTGCTTTTTTAAGGAGAGCAGGAGCTAGTATGAACTCAAAGGGAGAGGGCTTATCAAGGGCCGAGTCTACTGATTCTTTGTGACAAAGTAAGGAAAGCACACTTGCTAGCACATCAAGAGTCTACAAGTCAAGAATAAAAATCATGACCCAGCAGGCAGGGCATTAATGCTAATCTACTTTGTTGGAAATTCTGCCATCAGCGTATCGGGCCAACACTCTTGCTCTTTGTCCGGTTCCGGTTGTAAGCAAGTTATCTACAAGCTGAAGCTCGAGTATCGTGTAGATTGCGGTGTCCTCGTTCTCGATCTTTGTCCCTGTTCTTCTAGCCGTCTCCTTGTTTGCTGATGATTAGGCTTGCGGCTTTATAGACGGTGTTATTTCTGAAATGGCTAGCGGTCTTGCTACTGCGTCATTTGCTCAATTGAGAGATGCCATTGAATAGTCGAAGGTCATAAGGTCAAAGGCTAATTTTCATGATGACAACGAGTCAAGCAGGGACACAGACAATCCAAATTTTCTGGAATTCTTAAGGCTATGTTTACTTTATTCCGTAGAACTCTACTTTCTTGTGGGTTATGGTAAGAGTGCCGGATCCGCAAACCCCAAAGTAGCACGCTTAACATCATAAGCTCTCCAAACTGTCATGGCATTCTCGTAATTCCATTTCTCGCACAAGGGCAATGTTTCCGTCACCATCTTGCCCGTTCCCGAGTTGACGTGGCTATGAGCAGATTTTAATGAATCGGTCTGCACAAAGAGAATGCCACTTTCTTTCACAAAGTCGTGTTTGTCGATTGTGGCGAAGAGTCTGGTGCGACTTGTTTGTGCGTCGAAGACTTCGAGTGCGTGGAATGCTTTGAGACATGCATCGATACGTGGCTCAGACGGGTGGATCAGAAGGTCGAGCGCCGTGCCGGGATGCAGGAAAGGAGTGAGAGGATCCAAAAGTGAGTGTCCCAGTTGAGTGCTATCAAGCTCTGCGGACTCGAGAGGAAAGACGTGGTATACAGACTCTGGCTCCTTTGGAGCGGCTTCATCGTTTCTAGACTTCACGCGAACGATGCCGTCGTCCCTTCTTTCCACAATGCCTTTGATCTCTTCCCGCTCGACATTTGGGATAGTCGTGATCCTTGGCCCCTCCGGTGATTTTGGATTCGAATTTTGTTCGCTTGCTTCCAATCTGTATGCTTCACGCTGTGCATCCAAGATCCATTCCTGAACAGCTTGATACATGGCATTATCGCCATCGACGTTGTCCACTGCGCAAATACTCAAGTCCAGCTCGTAAGGGTATTGTTCGGGTACTCTGTCTCTGGCAGCAAAATTCGCCAGAATGATAGATTTCTCATTCCAACCTGGTGGGTCTAGAACTACAATTCTCGCTCTATTGGCTTTTTTACCATAGAGATTAATCGTGCCGCCTCCGAGACCAGATGGAGTTGTGTTACCTCGATGAGCAATTTCGTCCTTGTGGTGAGCGATGCAAGCGTGCACATCACGAAGAGGTCGTTTGTACACATCGATGCGCCATGAAATGTCCGCATCACGTGGCTCCCACTCTCCGGCGCGGAAAGCTCTTCGACCGTGTCTTACAATCGGGGAAAGAAACTCGGAAAGGTCGTCACTCAGAGGATTGACAGTGTATACTTGAATGGCCAAAATGGGCCATGGTTTCGAAAAGTCTTGGGGACCTTTGAAGATTACACTGCCATCTTCGTTCTTTTGCTGCGTTGCATGCTTAGGGTCAAAAGGCCAGATACTGACCGCATCTTCTCCTAAGTGATCCTTGAATTCATGAAACGATGGTGCCCTGACCCGGACATCTGGATCATCGAGTTTGAGTCTTTTGTGATCCCCTTCAAGGGCAGCGCGTCTCTCTCTTTGGCGCGGCATTGTTTTGAGAAGAATAAGTTTGTGGTGATGGATGTTAAGGAGGAAATGGTGGTCGATGTGGACAAATGTTCATGTTCGGTTAAAGCACGGCGGTGAACTTGTAGAGCCATCATATATTTACATAAAACTAGCAAGCAAAACAGAGAAACAGAGAAGCAGCGCCACTGAGGAAGTCTTGAGAGGTGAGAACGAGTGGCTACTCTATTGATATTGTTTCTTGACTTACTCGTCGTTCTTTCTTCGATGGACAGAATACAAATCCCAGCTGGACATCCTTTGAGTTCTGGTGAAGGCATAAACCAAAGCGTTGATGGATCAAGCCTCCAGGGGTCAATGGACAATTCGGAGCTGGTAGCAAGGTCATTCCAATCAGCAGCATCATTTTGGGTAGAAAGACACTTGTCGTTGCTGCAAAACATATAGAACCTCGAAGTGGCGGCCAGCTTCGAGAAGGGGAACTGCATGGTCCGTCTGAAGAATTGTGAGCAGGTATGAATAATGTCGAGCCAGATCGAGGCGCTAGAGAAGAAATCGAACAAGTTTCGACCATAACGAACTTCAATAGTCTTCCTACAACCGAGCAGCCAATTACAGCCTTGTCGTCTTCTCAGCAGACAAGCAACTGTACAATTCTAAAGCACCAACAGACATAGCTGCCTCGCCTGACTCTGTCGTCACCACTGCTCTTGACCAACCTTGAACCCAGAACGCCATACGACTCTTTATATGTCTTACTTTAATAGGCAGTGTAAGCTTGTGGTGTATAGGTGAAAGCTGGCTTTGGCTGCACTGGGACCACGGGCTGGCCATCTGGACCAATCCCAGACTCTAGGTCGTCGATCTCTCCATTGGCTTCCCGTAGAGCAGCGGCTTGACGTGCGCGTTCTGTCTTTTCGGCGTTGATGCGGGTGATGTCTGACTGAATACCCTTGTTGTAAAGACGTGGAATGTACCACCAGATAAATGCCAGACAGAGCAGGCAAAGCCCACCAAGGACTCCGACAGGAATCGCCCAGGACGGTGTGCCCATGGCGGTAGCCGGTGTTGGTCTTGTATGGCAGAGGCGCGCCTTGGAGTTTTATAGATTGCGACCTTGAGGCAAAATAGGTTGACTTGACTTGTAAAAGAAGCTTTACTCGGCGACAGAAGCTTTGGCTAGGTGATGTGAGTACAAATATGGGCTTCTGACCATGGTCCAATAGCGAACCTCGTTCGACTTCACGTCAATTGAGTATTCGAGTTAATTTTCGAGTGCTGTCGACACTGCGTTACCTTCTAGGTAGTAACTGTTTCGAAGTCGATAGAAGAAGAACGACATTGATTGAAAAGACTCTCGTGCTGCGCCCGAGAGGATACCTTTATTGCGGCAGGCACACCTCCTACTTGAGCGGGGTCAAGCCACTACGGTTCTAAGTATTCGGTACAGTCAAGCGAAGGATCGATCCTCATTTCGTCTGTCGCAACCGCCACGTGCCTGAAAGAAGTTGACTCTTCTTATCCTCTTGGGGCTTGAGTGTCTCCTCTGTAATCCGCTGGCTCAGCGCGCTGCTAGGTTGCCAGCGCCTGATATGGAGTGCGAGTAAGGTCTTCTTGGAGACTGTCGAAGTCGCAACAAGCAATGGTCAAGCTTTCTACCGTAACGGAACGACGTGAGCCAGTGAACATGCTTGGTCATCTACTAGCCATATTGAGACAGGTTTGTGATGCGGCGCCGAAGACCTTGACTTTCGTGGTGTGCACGTACTGGGCAGTTCAATATTTGCTAGACAACATCGAGAATTATTTCAGCCATCTTGTGAGATGATCCGCGTTATCCGGGATGATCTTTGGTTGATTGGCTGAAGGGCTGACCTGCCGTTGTTAGCAAGACCTACGAAGGAAAGTCGCGGTAAGTTGGCTAGGACAGCGCGACTCTTTAACCATCGCCCACTGTCGTAACATCGGCGAGCATACTCTCGGCAGAACAATACGCATAATTGATCACAAGTTTGGAAGCATATGCTGCGAAGTATTGATGACACGCGACGCGCTGATTTTGGGCTGGGTGCCTTTGTAACTTGCTCGCCAAGAGTTTGCCCGGCTTCGAATTTTCTTTGAGACGTCGTTGGTCTATCAGCAAAGCGACAGATCCAAACAAGAGCGGAAATGACAGCAACACAAATTCTCCAAGCAACCGAAAAACAAAAAGGACGGTCTCAACGAGGCAAAACGTACAACAGCGGGGATTCGCCAGTCGTCACCGACCTGACTACTAATCCGCCGTTCAACTGCTTATATATGGCAGAGCGGACGGGATGCCCAGTTTTCAGCTAACTATGGCCGTACGTGCTTAATATGAGATTGAAATCGTATATAAATCAATGAATCATGCCCGTCCTACGTCTCTCCAAGTCATACACCTACATCACTATAGCTTATCACTTGCAGATGTAAATGACACAATTTAACGCATCCTAATAACCGTCCCCTTAGGCTTCTGTTAATATGTACGCTAGTTGTTCGCGATAGGCAAAGTTTTTCCTTCACGAACACGAAGTAACCTCTTATATCTATAATTGTAAGGCCCTGTCGGACAAAAACTCTAGTCTAAGTATCGTTATGGTACAACTGCTAGTGTATACTGCCTTTTAATGCTAGCCATAGATCATATGCTATTTAGAGCCGTATAATTATATAAATTGCAGCTAAATGGGCTACGACCCGCTTAATGACTAGTTTGTGTCGTCGTCTGTCTATTATTACGTTACCGAAGTAGCGATTTAAGAGCTATCTCTTAGCGTTAATTATATATAGCCGAGGCTCTTCTATACTTTAGAAAATTAAGTTCTTTTAGCAATTACATCTAGTAGCTAAGCTCTAGAAGGCTAACCTAGCCTAAGGGCCTTCTACGGCCCTTAAAAAAGGTGCTCTTCTATTTTTCCGAGGAAATTATCCTATCTATTACAACTAGATTATTATAATAACTAACCGATATCGTAATACCATATTAGGAGGACCCTACATAAAAGACAATATAAAAAGATAACTATCTAGCTAATTGTCTATCTTATTATAATTACGCCTTAGAGAATAAGCGAGACTACTATAATACCTATTAGGAATATATTATAACTAGCATATCTTATTACGCCTTCTACTATAAGACGGAGTCTCTTATAGATAGAGGAGAGGTATAGCAACTTGTAATTTAGATATCGAAAAAGGGAGAGAAGAAGATCTAATACTCCTTCGCTAGAGGAACTTTAACATAAATAAGATAACTTAACGACAGCAATTACTCTAACACAACACCTCGTAAGCTTCTTTACTCTTTTACACTATTACTCTACTTTACTCTCTCTATTTAACAATAGATCTAAACATAGCTTAAGTTTTAAACTAGCTAGAGCAACTTTATCATTAGTTGTAAGCTACGGAAGAACGTGCTACTAGAGCTAAGCAATTAGCTTAATCTATAACTAGTAGTACTATAACACCTTCTACTACGGTTATAACTCTAAACCTAGCTGTTCGTAACCTAAAGGTTACTATTAATAAGCCTCCTATTCTTAAGGAGACTATAAAGAATAATAAGGTTAACTATTAGGTTACTTATATTTTAAACTAGATCTCTTTATAAGAAGAGTTTGTCTTTTAAGGACAACTCTCTAACATCTAAAAGTATTAACTTGTCTCTTCTTACCTTAAAGGAGACCTATTCGACTATTAGATGGAAGGTATTAGCTATTAACGCACCTTCTATAAATAGATTACCGAAATCTCAAAGAGATATACCGACCTTAACTAGATAGAGATAAAGAAATAGCGTTTCGATACTATAAGGTAGAGAGGTTCTACTAGGACTTTTATAAGGGAGTTATAAACCCTTTCTCGTAAGCTTATCCCTATCCTATTAACTAAATATCTTCTTCGCCGTTTTCGTAATAGTTTAAAGCCTAATGTTCGTAATGCTATAGACACATAACTTATTATGCCTAATACCGCCTCTCTAGAAGAGTACGTTATGCGTGCTATTACCTTCGATAAAGTATTCTTTCGTAATCGAAGACAAGAGGAGAAGGTAAACGCTTTGCCTACTAAAAAATTAAACGCTATAAATGATAAAAAGAAGCTAAAGGGCAAGTTTAGCGGCCGCAAAAAGTTAAGCTCTAACAAGAAAGGAAAAAAGGACCTTTCTACTATTACTTATTACTCTTATAATAAGACCGGCTACTACGCTAGCAGTTGCCCTACAAAAAAATAGAGGGTAAGGTTATAAACAAGGTAACTTCCTTACCTTCTCTTACCTCTAAAGATAACGACGAATCTATTATAAGTATAGATATAAACGTAATAGAGACGCCGTTCTCTAAAGAGGGTGTCGAGTATTTCGCTACCTTAGATAGCGGTCTTCTTACGCTATAAGGTATAAGTAGACCCTATAATAACCTTCGAAAGGTTTAATTTACCTTAGATACTATAGCATCTACTATCTATATTTCGACTTCTAAAGCTAAATCTTTCTAGCCGTAACAAGTTATCCCTATTAAAACACGTTCTATAGTGTTGCCTAATAGACAAGTCCTTACTACTAATAAAGGAATTTCTTTACTTTACACCTTAGGAGACTAGACTAGACAACTAGAAGCTCGACTTATAGACTTTTAAGGATACGATGTTATCCTAGGCTTATCTTAGTTTATAAGACATAACCCTTAAATTAACTAGCAGGTTAGTTTAGTGCAACTAGTTAACGAAGATACTTTACGGCCTTATATTATAAAATCCTATTTAAAGATCTTCGATTTATAAGACGGCGTTACAGTTAATACTGTTATAGCTTTCTACGAGCTTATAACTTCTGCAAATTTTAGTAAAAGAAGACTAGAAACCGCTCCTTTACTATTTGCTACAACTCGACTTACCGAACCTTCTAAACCTAGCTAATTTGTAACAAATGTAGACTCCTTATTTCTATCTGTTATTATAAAGTTTCTATAAGTCTTTCGGGAAGATTTGCTATTTAGCCTTTTGTAGAAAAGAGATATTATGCATACTATTAAAATAGGCGATGTAAAGCCTATTAATACTTAGGCTTATTAACTTAATCCGTAACAGTTATAAGAATAATAGAAGCAAATTAATCTTCTATTATAACGAGGTCTTATCTAAGAATTATCGTTACTATAGGGAAGTCTAGTACTTTTCGTACCTAAACCTAGCGGGAAATAGCGTATGTACGTTAACTTCCGAGGTTTAAATAAAGTTATAAAGAAGAATGGATATCCTTTACCTCGAGTATAAGACTGTCTTGATGCCTTTATAGGTGTAGTCTATTATATAAAACTTAATCTTATTTCTAGCTTTTAGTAAGTGCTAATAGATTCGGAATCTGTTATAAAAACTGCCTTTAATACTAGAGGAGGAAAGTACAAATTTCTTATTATGCCTTTTAGCCTTTATAACGCTCCTGCTACGTTTTAAACCCTTATAAATCGTGTCCTTCGTCCCTTCCTATAGAAGTCTTATGTCGTCTATCTAGATAATATCTTAATCTTTTCTAAGACGAAAAAGAAGCATGCAAAACACTTAGAAGAAGTGTTTCTTACGTTGTAACTAAACTAGCTTTTTGCTTCTAAGTAAAAGTGTACTATTAGTATATAAGAAGTTAAGTTCTATAGCCATTATATTACCTACAATGAAACTCGACCCTTTTAAGACAAAGTTAAAATCATTAAATCTTAGCTAACTCCCTCTACTGCATAATAAGTTCGTTAATTCCTTAGACTTATAAGTTACTACCGCCGATATATCCATTAATTTGTAAAGCTAGCCGCCCCTCTTTCTAACCTTCTAAAAGAAGAGGACGCTTCGCTACAGTTATAAAAGAAACGGCTAGTTTTCTAGAATAGGTAATATACCGAAGCCTTCCGCCTTCTTAAGGAACAACTTATAAGCGGACCTGTTCTTATTGCCCCTAATAAGGATAAGCCTTATTAGATTAAAATAGACGCTTTCGAATAGGCTATTAGTTCTATCCTCTATTAAAATGATAAGGAAGACAAGTTTTATCCTGTTGCATTTAGGGGAAGAAAGCTTAAAGCTATAGAACTTAATTATCCTATTTACGAAAAGGAAGGTCTTATAATAAAAGAAGCGCTTCGTTAATAGTCGAACTACATCTAGAATGGTTTTAAGACTATTATCTTAACCGACTATAAAAGTTTAAAGTATTTGCAAACTATAAAGACACCTAGCAAACGAGTTATAAGGTAGTTCGAAGAATTTGTAGATTATAACCTTAAGATCCGATATAGAAAAGGATCTAAAGCTATTATGCTAGATGCCTTATCTAGGCGCCCTAATTTTATAGGTAAAACCCCTATAAATGTAGCTAAACGCATTAATGTAATGCAGTTTAAGCGTAATAAAGACGAAGAATTCGTCGAAGCTATAATTGCTTTTAAGCAGACTAGTACACTACCGGAAAAGAAACACTTATAAGAACTATTGCAACTAAAGTTAAAAGACTTTAAAGTCTTCGTTAAAGATAAAACACTAATTCTAAAGCATAAGCTCTAAAACGACAAAGGTTTTGCCCCTTATTTAGAACTAGAATAGCGTACGGACTTCTTAGAATATATGCATAACTATTACGGGCATTTTAGCGCCCCTAGTCTAATAGGATATATCGAATCGAGAGCTTAGTGGCCCTTAATGCAACGAGACATCCGCTATTTTAGTAAACACTGTCCTATATATTAAATTACGTAAAAGAAGAGCAGTAAGGAGAATAAAACAGCATTTCACTAAGTTAATTTAGAATGCAAACTATTCGAAAGATAGGCATTAGACGTTATTAGACCTTTACCCCTTTCTCTTACTAGAAAACGGTACATTATTACTGCTATCGACTATGTAACGAACTAGCCTGTTATAAAAGTAGTTAAAACCGCCGATAACGAAACGACGGCTACTTTCTTATACGAGGAAATCTACTATATTTATAGTGCTCCGAGAGAAATACTATTAGATAATAGTGCAAACTTTGTATCTTAAGTGTTATAACACTTATTAAATAAGCTTAAGGCATTACATTAACTCTCTACACCTTATTACCCTCGCGCTAATAGTAAGAATGAAAATCTAAATAGGATTCTAGGTAGAATCCTTACTAAGATGTATGTTAGACACGAACTTACATTATAGGAAGCCTTTCTACCTAAAGCCTTATTCTATTATAGAGTAAGAATGTATTTTAGCACTAGATATAGTCCTTTCTATCTTATCTATAGATAGGTCCCTCGAATTGTTAAGGACAAGAATTAAGTAAGGCCGCTTAATATCCCTATTACAGATAATGAGAAGAGACTTATAGTAGTAAAACACGTAAGACACCTTATAAATAAAAGGCTCTTAGAAAAGGCTATTCGGGCTAAACTTATTAACTCTTAGAAGTTAGAGGAACATACCGGACCTGCCTTTAAAGAGAATAAGTAGGTCTTACTTATAAACCTAAATCTAACTAAACTCGTTCCTAAATGGACTAGGCTATATTAAATCCTAAAGGCTTATTAGCTAGGCACTTATACATTAAAGACACCCGAAGGAAGGGTACTTTGACATTTAATGCATAGTAATCGGCTTATAAAAGCTAATTGTAATAACATAATAACTTTTTAGAATAGGCTAAATTCGGCTATTAAAAAGTTGCAAGTTAAGCTAACTAGTTTAGAGGTGCTAGACGCCCTCGATAATAAAGATTATGTCGTCCCCGACGTAAAAACGTAGTTAACTCTCTCGGAAGCCGAGTAGAGATTGCTATAAAACTTTGCACTAGGTACTAATTATTATGCCGGAGTACAAAGATTCTTAGTAGGGGAGGGAGATAAAGATAAAAGCTAAGACGGTTAAATCTCTTATTATGTTAAACTTATAAGACGCCGCAAAGACAATAAGAAGTCTAGTATGCCTAAGGACGCTTAAAAGGCCCTAGTAAGATAGACGTTGCAAATAGCTTTAGATAAAGTAGAAGAACGTCGAGAAGAGCATAGAGAAGAAGTGCTTAAAAAGAGAATCGAGGACGGCAAGAAACTTAAAGCTAAGTTACTTCGCCGTAAGTAACTACCTATAGTTACAAAAGAAAGGGAGAAGTCTATTATACTAAACTAAATTGTAACAGAAGCCCTAAGGTAGGAAAGAGAACCTTCTTACCTACCTATAGTTGTAACGGAGCCTCTAAGCTCTAAAAAACAGACCCCTTCTATAGTAGCAAAGGAAATCCTATCTAAAAAGGATTCCGTAACTACAGTTATAAACCCTATAAAAGACTCTACTATGCATCTACCTTTTATAATAGCAAAAGAAGGATATTCTATACGTACTAAATGAAAACAGACTTATAAGTTTAGCACATAGAAGATAGTCGAAAGGGGAAAAAGTAATTTGCAATTAAAGAAGTAAAGTAAAAGGCAAAAGCCTTATAATAACTAGGTTAGCAACTTTCTGCTAATTATAATAAAAGAAATAAAAGCAGACGGTTATCTACCGCTATAAAGGAAATCTGTCTGCCTAAGCTAAAACCCTAAAGTTAGCTAAAATTATAGTTGCACCCCTATAACTATATCTCCTATTTAAGACCTATTCTACAACTTACTCGCGAGCCTCGCTACTATAGCGACAGTTACGACAAGCCCTCTACTATTCGTCGTACTCCACCTATAAGAAGAGTAGCGTAAGGGCGCGAATTAAGTTAGTACCTAGAGCTACCTAACTATATAAAGTTAAAGTTACGTAGTTATAAGGACCTATAGTGTCTAGATAGAAGTCGTCTCGTTCCTAAGCGGCGATAGTATCGCGAAGGTATAGACGGCAAGTTATAATATAGACTAGGTTAACTAACATCTTAAAGTTAATCCTTAGGTTACTAGAGGACTAGGTAGGAGTAGTACGATAGTTGTCGCGCTAGCCGCCGATAGAATCGATAAGGTACTTCACCTATTCTAAGGGAGATATGTTACGAATATCGTTATAGGTGATTCTAGGAGTTAGAGAACTACTACTTATAGCCGTAGAAGGAGAGCGAACTAGAGTCGAATAACTACGAGAATGTCTAGGAGTTATAGGAGGAACTAAACTAAGAGACATGCTACTTAACGAGCCTATAACTAATAAAGAAGTTATACTCGAAATGGTTATATGACAAGATCCTATTATAACCGAGCGAGAAGGACTTATAACTAAACGAGGAGATCCTATTATAACTAAGGGAGAAGGACTTATAACTAAACGAGAAGATCCTAGAATAGGAGTAGGCGAAAAACCTCTCTAAGAACTGCTAGAACCTAAGCTAGAAGAGAAAGAGGAAGAGGAGGAAATAACGATAGTGTTTCCTAAGCTCTTTCTATTATTAATAACAACCTTAGGCTACTTCCTAGAGGAGCGAGTTGTAGGTTAAGAAGGTTAAGAAGGACGAGGATCGTAGGCTAAAGTGCCTATAACAAAGTTAGTAATTTAGTTATAACCTAAAACCTAGTTATAACTTGCTATTAAAGAAGGAACAGCTCTTATATCTATTTAGGAGAGTATAATTAGTGTAAGCCTTACTAAAGAGAACTCTGTTACGATTACTTATAGTGACATAGTTAATAAAAGCACCCTTACTATAGGCACATTTAGCACATTTGTTAGTGCTAGAGTAGACAGTTCTACTAGTTATAGCATGTGCTAGAGTCGAAGTTAAGCTATATGTACTATTTGTCTTTCTATAATTATTACCCTTAGCCTAAATAAGCTAATAAGTTAGCTATAACAAATAGAGGTTTTAACGATCGAGGAAAGATTCGCTAGCCGTGCTAATACTAACTCTTTCGCTAGCGTTAGCTAAAGCTAGGGCTAACTGTAACATACGAATAGCGAAAGCTAGATCGAGCTTTTACTTTTTAGCGCCTGTTATAAAACAATGTTAGCAGTTATAAAAGAGGAAAGAATAATGTAACTAACGCTCTTCTTAAATCTGTTTTGCCAAGTAGTAACCCTTAGGACTACCCTTTAAAGGACTAGGAGGTTTCTTACCGCTACCGCTACCGCGACTGCTAGTGTTAGTTAAAGAACTAGGAGTTACGCGCGCGACTATTACAGACATTGTTATTACGAGAGTTCTAAGACTGTTATAAGCGCGGAAGATCTTATTACGTATAAGGAAGAAAAGAAAAGAAGAGAAGAAGAAGAAGAATTGTTATGCGAGAGACTTTAAGTAAGTTACGCTAAAGTTAATTAATGTTAATAAAGAAGAGAAGGTTATAGTAGACTAGAAAGCTATATATATATAGCTTCGTTATATACTATCTCCGATAATAGTAACTGCTAATTGCAACTAAAGGTTAAACTTAGGCTTCGGAGTTGTAGGTGTTGTAATGAATCTAAGCTCTAAATTTAAATGTTGTAATGAAATTAGGTAGTTATAAAAGGTAAAGCTTAAGCTTCTAGGTGAAAAGCGAGCTTTCGATGCTTCTAATTACATAGTTGCCTATAAAATTAGTTGCATATAATGCCTCTAATTGCATAGTTAAATGTGAAATTAATTAAGGAAAGGAAAGGAAAATAATGTTATAATAATTATAACTCTACCTTAATCTAAATAAGGGTAGAGAGAGATTACAACTATTGTAACGAAGAAAGGAATCTAATAATTGTTATAGTGCTAATTGCATACTTTCTATAACGAGCATTAAGATGATCGAGGAAGTGTAGATTCTTATAACAGATGTTGTAACTTACCGAGTCTCCTTTATACTACCCTTTATTATAGCTATTGCAATACTTGTAGCTTAAGAGCAGGTGCTTCGAGTCTAGGTAGGGGAGGATGTTATTGCGTTACCGGAGTAGCGATTTGAGAGCTATCTCTTGGCGTTAATTATATATAGCCGAGGCTCTTCCATACTTTAGAAAATTAAGTTCTTTTGGCAATTACATGTCAATTTGGTCTTGTCAGAGGTGTCACCCTGTCCTCAAAAAAACGTGAATCTTTCATGCGATAATTCCATCCATGCCACATCTTAAACACATCCGGGTCGTCGATAGAGTCTTCTGATACCTAATCCCAATCATGGCTTCTCTAAGCAAACAAGATCAGCGTCGTTGCTACGACAATATACTCGACTACCTCTCAAGCGAGGTGCTGTCTGTCGTTGCGTTTGACTATGACCCCACGTTCTCGTGGCGCCGGCAAGGCTTCTGCAATGACCTTGCGGCGGCGGCGCCAGAAATTTACCAAGAGTCGAAGGAGTCTGTGTACGTCGTACGACCAAAACGAAGAATGTCTGTGTATTTGTGTGGAGGTGGAGATGCTGGAGTAATGTTGTCAAGATAAAATGCGGCTCTGTGGTGATTCTTGGCTGGGTCGTATGCTGCAAAATCATGAAGTCATCGTTGCATGATGCCCGACTCGATTAGGCAACTCAAGTGGGTTTTGCAACAACCTCAACGCGCCTTTTCTTGCGTGTCGTGAAATCATGGCGTGTGTCTGGTGTCGCTAGAATATCTTGTCTCGTCATAACCTGATTTGAATCTCGCCTGCTACACGTCCCTTCATTCGTTAAAAGTAACATCGACCTGTCTCGCCAGGAACCAACAGGATATCAGCCATGGCTGCCACGTACTTCACGTGTACACTTGGGCAAGCAGAATCATTAGGGCTGACCGATTCCAACTTCAAGAATATCAACCAGTTCATTGATTCTCAGGCACAAGCCATACCATCTCAACCTGCTGTCGGGTTTGCTATCTCCTCTGATTCGGACTCTCAATGGAAAAGCAACACCTGGACCTTCTCGGATCTGCAAGATGGATCTAAAAAGGTGGCATCCCTGCTGCAGAAGACCAATGGAGAACTTCTTTCCAAATCAGAGACGGTCGCATTGATTTGTCCGAGTACTCCGGAATTTCTCTTCACATGGCTGGCACTTATGCGACTCGGTCACCCTGTTCTCCTGATCGCGCCGCAGTGCCAACCAGCAGCAATTGCTCATCTATGCAAGACTTGTCGGATTACAGTCATCTTCCATGACGAGACTTATGCAACGCAATCGGAAGAAGCTGAAGGGTTAGTTCGTGATGACGGTGGAGAGCTCCATGCTATTGAGTTACCTTTCTCCCAAAAGCATTCTCTCTCGAACATTATGGGAAATGAAATGGCTGAGTCCATTAGCTTTCCAGAAGTAAATGCCATGGACGTCGCGTATCTTCATCACACTTCTGGCACGTCTTCTGGTGTGCCCAAGCCAATTCCGCAAACGCATCGTGCTGGCGCTGGAGTTTTGCCATCTTTCCCCGATGGAAAGCAGTGTGCAACGTTCACTACTACTCCGCTGTACCATGGTGGTGTAGCAGACGCCTTCAGAGCGTGGACAAGTGGTGCACTTATCTGGTTGTTCCCTGGCAAAGGCATACCAATCACCGCTGCGAATGTCATCAAGTGCTTACAGGCAGCGGAAAAGAGTCAAGAGGAAGGACATCCTCCTGTCAAATATTTCTCTTCCGTACCGTATGTACTTCAGATGATGGAAGCAGATGAACAAGGCTTCAAATATCTCCAAAACATGGATATCGTTGGTGTTGGTGGTGCTGCGTTACCAGCAGAAGTAGGAGACCGCATGGTTGATAGAAATATCAATCTGATATCGAGATTCGGAAGTGCAGAATGTGGGTTTCTCATGTCATCACATCGCGACTACTCAAAAGACAAGGAATGGCAGTACTTGCGTAGCAATACCGGAGCTGAATTGCTCAGCTTTGAAAAGAACGAAGATGGCCTCGCTGAGCTGATAATCAAGCCCGGATGGCCACACATGGTACGCTATCGTCCAGTCGTTGGCTGGCACACTTGCACTGACGTAGTAACTACAGGCTAAGAAAAACCGTGATGATGGATCCTTTGCCACAGCAGATCTTTTTGCACCTCACGACAACATACCGGATGCCTGGAGATATCATTCCCGTGCCGACTCCCAGCTTACACTCATCACTGGAAAGAAGTTCGACCCAGCTCCACTTGAAGGCGCAATCGCTACTGCAGATCTTCTAGATGACGTTCTAATATTCGGAAATGCACAACCGTTCCCAGGCGCTCTGCTATTCCGCTCAAAGACGGCACAGGATATTTCGGACGACGAGCTGATCAAGAAGATCTGGCCAGCCATCGAGAAGCTCAACTCTGAGAGTCAGGACCATGCACGTATACCCAAGAAGATGCTAGTTCCCATGCCCTTGCTCGATCAGCCTTTGGAAAAGAGCAGCAAAGGCACTCTCCTCAGAGGCGTTGTAGAGGCCCGCTTCGCTCAGGACATCGATAAGGCCTACACAAACATGGGCTCTTTCAACGTTGGTGACGTACCGGACGAGAAGGTTGCCCATGTCATCATGGAGATGATTGAGTCCATCGTCCCGAAGAAGGCGAAACTGAAAGATGACACAAACCTGTTCTCCTATGGCGTCGACTCAGTGGCCGGTATGCAGATAAGATACGGTCTTCGACAACTGCTCCCACAGTCGACCAAACAGCTGCCGCTCAACGTGGTCGAGGATTGCGGGACGGTGAAGAGATTGGCGGAGTATGTCGTCAAGCAGCGTCATGGCGAAGAGCTTACCGACGACGAGGATGAACACAAACTCATGCTTCAACTCGTCGACCAGTACTCCAACTTTGATAACAGATGTGAATCGTCCCTTACAAACGGGCAGGGTCATAGCGAAACCGACCAGCGAGATGTTATCGTCCTGACCGGTGCAACGGGAGCTTTAGGGGCTCACCTCCTGAACCTCTACCGTCAACTCGACTCTGTCAAAAAGGTCTATTGCCTCGTCCGAGGAGCTGATATTCAAGCATCAACTGAACGAGTTGACAAGGCTCTCAAACAGCGAGGTCTCGATGGTCTCGAAAATGGTCACGCAAAGGTCGAAGTCCTTCAAACGTCACTCGGAGATGAACGCCTAGGACTTTCCGAAGAAGATTACGCAAGGATTGTACAAGAGGTTTCGATTGTTATGCACGTGGCATGGAGTGTCAATTTCCGCATGCGTTTGCGCAGCTTTGCAAAGGACAACATTGCGAGTAAGTCACCGCCCCAATCCTAGCTATGCACGAGTGTGTGATCTGCCCGTTTGACGCAACCATCTGCATATCAGAAGACTTGGTCATGTGTGCGAAGGATGCAAGAATAGCACTCTATGCTCCCAGAAACCAGGTTTTTCTATATTGCAATTAGATGAATGTGCTGCAGGGCTGCATCACTACAACAATAGCAAAACAGACCATCTGCTGACCGGGATATACTCCATGCAGGTGTGACAAATCTCATCAATCTGGCATTGAAGTCCGGAAGATCTGAGCCCGCCAAATTTGCATATTGCTCGAGCGTAGCAAGTGTCATGGCCTACAGCAAGGGAGCCTCGATCCCAGAAAGAATCATTGACGATCCGGAGGCCGCAAGCACCTTAGGCTATTCCCGCAGCAAGTGGGTCGCCGAGCAGATATGCAGCAGGGCGAACGAGCGCTCGCAACTCAAGGGTCGCGTTGCCATTTTCAGGGTTGGTCAACTCTCAGGAGATACTCAAAGCGGCATCTGGAATACCAGCGAGGCCTGGCCGATGATGCTGAGCAGTGTCAAATTATCTGGCGCACTGCCGAACCTCGATAAGGAAACCTTGGACTGGCTACCAGTGGACCTTGCTGCAATAGCTCTGATGCAAGGGATAGCAAGCGTGGACGGGAGCGGAGACGGCGCGCATGTCCTGCATGTGCTAAACGAGCATCGACGACCGACGTGGCCCGCCATGTTACAATGGCTCAAGAAACGACGTGCTTTTGACATTGTGGATCCGCCCAAGTGGGTAGCGCGACTCGAGGATATGCAGGAAAGAGACGGCGCCGATCACCCCGCATATAAACTTCTAGACCATTGGAAGAGGGCTTATGCCCCTGAGAACGAATCGGAGGACGAGGATTCGGCACCGACCGCCGTCTTGCCTTTTGACATGGCAGACACCAAGAGCGCGATTGCCGTGCTTAGAGACGTCAGTCCTGTTGATGAGCAGTATTTTGCCAAGATCTGGGACTGGATCGACAAAGCCATGTAAAAGGTCTGGCTCCAGTTGAAGATATCATCGCTGAGATAGCACTTGTAGATCGATACACTGATAAAACTGATTGGCACTCGGGATTCCATAGGGATCGTGTCGATGTGACCCCTCTCTTCGCATAAGTTTGCTCAATTCATGAGCCATTTGTTGAGGAGGATGATAAAAGCATACTCTCGTGATTGTGGCTCTGCAAAACCAGTATGAGCGAGATGAGAGACGTTGACGACGATGAACTCTTCCCCCTGGATTGAAATTTGGCAGGTAGACACTGAACGTCCAGGCCTCGGCAGGATGGACTTTGGTAAAGGAGTGATATGGGGATGGAATACAACGTCTTGTGGCTTGACATGAGGAGAGATGAATCGGTTGGGGGCGTGTGTGAACGATTTGAGAAAAGGACCTTTCAACTAAGCCTCCTTTGAGCAGGTCCTGTCATGCCTTACAGGGCAGGAGACAAGGCTGCGTGAGCCGAAGAGCCAGGCACTGGTACTTGCTCCAAAGTGTTAAGCGTATCAAGTGGGGACTTGTCTGTCCAGTAGGCAAGTAGACGAGAGCCCGGATCTGGGTAAGCCTTCTCGCCTTGCGCAAGTGACCTACATGACGCTAGCAAAGCGTCTCCTGTCGAAGCGGAGCCGTCACTGTCAATGTCAAAGGGGGAAGAGGCCTCCAATGTTTGGAAGCGTGGTGCGGCAAGAGGCAGAGCCCGCTGTCCCGCGATAAGGGATAAGACATAGCTTTGTGCTTGGCGATCTGGCTTTTGCCAAAAGTCTGCACGAGCACGCAGGGTGCACGCCCTCACGTGCTTTCGCACCGACGTCGTGTGGCTTGCAACGGACACCACACATGCGTGAAGGCCCGTCGAGTTGACCGAGTGGACGCGGTCGGCGAGCTTGTCGACGGGAAGCGTGGGGCTAGAAGAAGACTAAGTCTGTTCCCCGGCCTTTAGTGGGGCGATTCAGGAAGATATGGCACTTGGGCCTCTTGGAAGCCACAATGCTGCTTGTATCGCACAGTGATTTCTCAATTCGAAAATGCCGCTGACGAATTGGCTTTGGAGAGCACGTTCTCGTACACCTTTTTGATCAGAAAATCTGGAGAAAGAAGCGAGAAAGGCAGAATAGACGAGCCTTGGTTCCTGCGTCGCGTACCTGCATGAGCCACAAAGATCTCTGCCATAGTCCCAGACTCACACAGACGTGAAGCATGACGTATTGTAGAGCGAGATGGGAAGGTTATGAAGATCAGGTTGGAGCCGTACCGATTTAGGCGTGTTCGAAACCGCAGACTGAGTCAAACTCCAGATATGCACCCGTTCAGGCAGATATGCCTGTCGATTGTCTCAGTATGCTGCAAAGACGGAGTACGATAGTTGCGCACGCAAAACACTCTAGAGTCCATCCCTCTTCGAGGTACCTGCGGGCTGACAATTACAGCAAAATGCACTATTATAGCGAGAATGGTCGACGATAGGAATAGCGCGTGTAGCTTAATCTTGCCATCGGCGATGGCTTTTTAGACCCTCGGAAGCCGTTGCTCCGTTTCGACAAGCACGTCTTACAAAATATGGAAGCTTTTGCCGTCGATCTGAGTCTGCCCGCCTTTGAGCACGCGAGTTGGAGAGAGCAGGAGTTCCACGGAGTAAGAAAAAGTCAATGAAGAGTATTTTGAGCGGTTGGCACTATTTGGGAACACAACCGAAGAGAGTGTTGTTGAGAAGTCTAGTGAAGCGAATGATATTGCTCCGAGCAATTCTCCTGGCTTATTCTTTGTACCAGGCATGCCGTTGGCGCCTTTTGGGATCATTTCCACAGGGCAGAGAGAACCGAGCGAGCGATTGAACTGCGTCGGGGACCGGGCACACACACATACAAGGGTCTACAGAAATTAACGATCGACATTTGAAGGGTCAGCAGCAGGGTCCGTAGGGATGAAGAAGGCCGAGTGGAATTTCTTCCAATTGCCTAGCCAATAGCCTTGGTATGAGACGTCGTCAATTTGATTGTGTGTTATATATATGTATATTGAGGAGCGCTATATGGGAGCTCTCGAGAAATGGCCAGCTTCGGAGTAGCAGCATGAAACACTGGGTCCGAGTCGGAAAGTGAAGGCGGGGGAGCCATGTAGCCAATCACAGCGATTAGGGACATCACCACGCCTGACCATCTCGTTTCAGAAATATCCTGATTGTCGCTGTCTACGTAACCTCAGCCTCGTGAGAGGCCAGCACCATCATTTACGGTCAAGATGACAGGTAAGCAGTATATGATGTATTACTATATGATATATGATGCGATATGGCAAATTTGATTGGCGAGTAAGACCTCGTAAATCAGACGGCGAATGCGCAGCTCGGCGGCCCAATTGGCCAACAGGCTAATCACAATCACACTCGCCGCATCCGAACTTTTTGAACAGAAGCGCCCATTCTCGTGTGACTTCCGACACATGCGAGGGCAAAGATGGCATGGTACGTACTGCAGCAGGTACAATATGTCCGTCTAGCAGACCAGTAATTTCATAATCGATCCGGCCGAGTCATTCACGATTGCAAGATGATCATTTGCATGACGGAAATATCTCACGCACAGTTGATTGCACGCCACCAGCCGTACCCTGCAAAAAGGGCATACCGCCAAAATGTATATGTGTGGACGTTTGCTGTGAACGAACGAGACGCGATAACAGGTGAGCGGACATGTATCTACCCAGACTGGCCAACGGGCAACGGACGAGCATGGTCAGCAGCGCGATCTTGATACGAGTGAGACGGTTTGCAGTGTCAGCCGGCAAGCAGACAGCCCTCTGGCAAGACGTGTTTGTTGACGATTCAAACTAGCCATGTATAACAGTTGTGAACGAGGTGTCGATCGTGGTGGACACAATGCAACGCCCAGATTTGGACGTACAGTTCTGAATGCACGTGGGCGACCAGACTTCGCAATGGACGACTTGAGGTGCAGTAGCCCGGTCGTTAGCATCAACAACCTTAGGTTAGCTGGCGTGATGGCCGTTCCCAGCAGAAAAAATTAAGAGTCGACGACGGATGGAAATAGACTCGACGCGGCGCCGCAAGGGCGTCGAGCGGCAAGCTGGCGTGTTAGCGTCGGGATCAAGGCACAGACAGGCGCCTCTGTCCCCTCGCACAGGGCAGGGCAGTTAACGCGTTCTGAGAGAGTGCACAATCGCAGACAGACTCGCTGGACCGGTGGCAGTGGGCGTGGCCTTTGTCAGTTGGTACCCACCAAGCCGTCCGAGGCTTCCCCATCCACCATGACTGCACCGGCCAGTTTCGAGTGTGGACGATCAGTACTTGTATGCTCTGGTCCCCCAGCCATAAACAGCTCGTTTCAACTACCATTCGACCCGGCCATTCCCTCATTGCTTTTGCCATCAACCCGTTGGACGTACCATTCTTTTTCTGCTGTTCATCAGACGTCACTTGGTCTTGACCGCATCTTTATACATACATAACCCCAAGCACACCATCCCGTCCCGATTTGTCTCTTCATATCTCTTCTGAAACCAACTTGGTCTCTGCAATCAAACGCAAATCCCAATTTACCCACCACATTTGCTCACATCCATCGGGTAAGCGTCGTGTCGAAGCCACCACAGCCTCTTGGACCCTCGAGGCTAACCGAAATTGTTGCTGCAGACCCAATGGAACACCAATATATGACCCAGGCTCCCATGCACTCTCCCATGTACTACTACACACCTGAGAAGCAGCAGCTCCAGTACAACTCGCACATGGCCCCCCAGAACATGGACTACTTCTCCCAGCCCATCTCATCCCACGTCTTGTACTCTCAACGCAGCCCTGCCGTCTACCAGCAACAGCCCCAGTACATCTCACAAGCCATGCTTACCCCTGCCGCCTCTCCTCGCCCTCAGCACCAGAAGCCCACCATCATGCTCCAGCAAGAGATGGCCGGCATGAACATGTCATTCGACTCGGACTGCTACGGACCTGCCACTCCCACCCTGTCTGCCACCAGCTTCAACTCTGCCGACAGCCCTCAGTCCAACTACCACATGATGCCCACGCCCGCCAACGAGCTGCACATGAACCCTTTCGACAGCATCAAGCAGAACTGCGAGGACGACATGTTCGGCGAGTGGACTCAGTCGGGATCTCCACCATTGACTCCAGGTACGTGTCGGATTGAGCAAGGGCAATTTCCCTTTGAGTTTGCCATGTGTCCAATCATAGAACCGCGGCTGACTCGCTAGCCAAAGTGTACCTGCATCCCGCCTCGGCATTTGCCGAAAGCAGCAGCTATCTCTTGTCGACCTCTGCATGCCCGTCATTGTCGCCCTCGCCGTCGCCCAGTGTCTGCGACCCTCGCACCCTCACTGTCCCCAGCAACGCCTTCCCCTGCTTGCCCACCCTCTGCGCCGGCGATGACGAGGAGCACAAGATAATCCTCAAGGGCGACCACTTCAGCCCGGCCAAGACGTTCGACGCGTCCGAGTTGATGCCTGCCAACCACGGCTTCCCCACATTTGAGCCTCTGTTCGAGCTCGACAACGTCGACGACGACTTCTGCAGCAGCAAGCGCCAGCGCGTCGACTCACACTACACAAGCGACAACAGCTTCTGCTTCACCGACGCCAGCTTCAGCGACGAGGACCTGACCTTCTCTCCCTGCCAGTCCGAGTTCTCCTTCACCTCTGCTCCCATCGTCGACATGACCCCCATCCGCCGCTCCGCCTCCAAGAGGTCTGCCAAGGCTCCTCAGTACTCTGCTGCCGCCCACAGCCACTCGTCGTCCAACCAGCCTCAGCAAGTTCCCAGCAACGCTCCTGCCTCGTCCTCTTCTGCCTCCAGCGACGACCACTCTCACTCCGGTCCCTCGTCCTCGACCACTCGCCGTGGTCGCAAGCAGTCTCTGACCGAGGACCCTTCCAAGACTTTCGTCTGCACTCTCTGCTCTCGCCGCTTCCGTCGCCAAGAGCACCTCAAGCGCCACTACCGCTCTCTCCACACCCACGACAAGCCCTTTGAGTGCACTGACTGTGGCAAGAAGTTCAGCCGCAGCGACAACCTCAGCCAGCACCAGCGCACTCACGGTGCCGGCACTGTTGTCATGGGCGTCATGACCAACGACATGACTTCGCAGATGGCAGTCAACGTTCCCGATGTCGGTTCGGGCGTCCTGCGCCCCAAGAGCGAGTCTCCCGATGCCAGCGAGCTCGGTGCCATGCTCTTCGACCACGCTGCCGCCGTCGCTGGATCCAGCAGCAGCAGCAGTAGCCAATCCGGCTACGACTCCGCTGAGGACAACAGCTTCCAGCAAAAGAAGAGAAAGCGCGATGAGTAGATTTCTCTCGCCTAGCCACCTTTCTCTTTCTGATGTTTGATGCCTTACGACCCTCATGCCAGCCTTCTCTTTTTGTTTGCTTTTAGACTTGTACTGTACGCGCGGTGCTGTCTCTAGATGAGAGCATGGAAAAAGACACATCCCTTTTGGCCCTTCTAGTCGAGTGAGCCATCTGAGCGCCATCGTTTTGCTTTTCTTCACTTCATGTCCATCTTTTCACCTTCCTGGGGCAAGGTTTCTTTACACACAGCCTCTTCTTTTTCTAGGCTTTTCTGTACTTTACAGCGTTATCTGCATTTGCATGGATGGGAGCTCTGGGGAAACGGTCTTTTGCTACAATAGCTATCTCAATCACAACATCAAGCCCTTCAGTGGCCTCTGATAAGTTTCTGATCAATTCTCTTCTCTATTCTCTGAATCCTCTTCTCTAGTGTGATGTCTTTGAGACTGGTGAAATTTCACCATCCAAAGCTTTTCGACTTTGCAATTGCCTGTGACGTTCTGCGGAGACATTCTGTATACCAAGATTCCAAGCCTTGATACCAATCTCTCTTTTGTGACCCAAGCTTACTGGCGGGCGGCGCTAGCGCCCGCCCTACCATTTCTTCATTTCTATCATGACTCTTTGGAGCGACACGGCAGTTGTAGAGATGCACTACATGACTACTTGTACGATCCTGCCAAAGATCGCAGGGTCCAGAGCATCCTCATCTCCCCAATGCTTTCCCTTCCCGCAGCGGCCAAGTGGGTACGGTATGACTATCTATCTGCACCGAGGAGGACTGTCAACTGCACCTTACTGTGCGTGCGAAGCAGAGTATACTTGTCCGGACTCGACCGCACACAGAGTCGTAAGCATTCAAGGTACTTGAGTCGTACGCGAGTGCCGTGCTCTCTTGACTACTCAGGCAGCGGACGGCTCCTCCATTTCGGATGGGGCAAGCGAATAGCAGGTCCCTTTGGCGCATCTGTTGACCAGCATAACCCCCCCAAGGGGGTCGATGCTCGCTACTATTGAATCTATGATGAT